>JBBPRF010000306.1:0-31532 GCA_038092875.1 Lanmaoa pseudosensibilis
ATCCCAATCTGCCACAGTCTCCTGATCTTGGACATGGATCAGGAAATACCTTTCCACCTTTCTGCTTATTCCAACAGTCACAGCCATCAGAAGAGGATCCCTGGAGACCACTTGCTCCATCTCCTCTCTTTTTTGATTCACCAGAATCTAGTAACAACAATCCACCGTCTTATTATACCTCTCCTATATGTCCTGGTACTAAAAGAAATAAACCTGACTCAAAGTGAACTAGGTCTTCTCCTACAGACCTCCATCATCACAAATGCTTCTTGGTTTCAGATTTGCCTTCTGAAGAGGAGAGAGAACTTCCTTCAGGAACTTCATCTTGAGTCTGGTTACCACCTCGTCAGAATCCATTTGGATCTCTACCTGAATTTTGAATTCATCCTCATCAATATCATCCTACTACTGAGGATCGCTCTACCTTTAGACCACCTGTTGAGCAACAACGATCTACTTGAGTACCTGTATCCTGAATATTGCTGGATAACACCTATGGAAATAGAACTCCCATAGAGATTGAGAAATCACTCAAACAAGGTCTTGATACGATTCAGGAGGAGACAGAACCCATGGATACTCTCTCAGAACCAAAGACACTGACCAATGAACAAGATGATCTTGGTCAGATGTATAGTTCTTGGTGGATTCGTCATCACATGTTTATGGCTGTTGATACTTCATCTGTTCCCAAGCAGTATTGAGACGTACTGAAACTTGGACTATTAGAACAGAAGCTATGGAAAGATGCCATGAAAGAAGAAATCAAGTCTCTTCATGAGCGCAAGGTATGGACTTTGGTTGACCTACCTCAGGGACATCAACCCATCAAGGGAGGATGGGTATTTGCTGTTAAATCTGATGGTCGAATGAAAGCTCGATTTGTCGCTAAAGGATTTACACAGGTTTTTGGAATAGACTATGAAAAAACCTTCTCTCCAGTAGCAAGATTTGAAACCTTGCGACTTCTTCTATCTTTGGCAGCACTTCATGATTGGAAAATTGAAGCTCTTGATGTCAAGACTGCCTTTCTCTTTGGAGAATTAAATGAAGAAATCTACATGGATCAACCCGAAGGCTTCATAGTGAAGGGTCAGGAGAACAAAGTCTGTCGACTCCATCAGGCAATCTATGGCCTTAAGCAAGCCACCCTTTAGTGGAACAAGCAGCTTCACAAGAGTTTGGAACAAATGGGTTTCCGACGCTCTATTAGTGATTCCGGAACTTATTTTAAGATTATAGGTGACGAGATCATTATTCTTCTCATTTACATTGATGATGCTCTTCTTATGGGTAGTGGCAAAACCAAACTCCTTGAACATAAGAAATTGTTCATGAAACAATGGAAATCAAGAGATCTTGGTGAAGCTAAGGAATACCTAGGTATGAGGATTACATGAGATTGTAAATGTAAAACGATTACTCTTGATCAAACCCGCTATGCAGAGAAAGTCGCCAAGCGATTTTCACAGGAGAATTGTAAACTGGTCTCTGTTTCTCTTCCTACCAGATATAATCCGAGACCTTCCAGTACTGAATCCAATCCATCACTCCGCAGTCGTTATCAGTCGGTCATTGGATCACTGTTATACATTATGCTAGGAACAAGATCAGATATCGCCTATGCAGTTATCAAGATGTTGCAGTATTCTTCCAATCCATTGGAAGAACATTTGCAGAAGGCACTCTATATAGTGCACTATCTTTCCTCTACTACAGAGCTCTGCATTCGTTACTCTGTGACGGGTAACCAAAATGGTTTGGTTGCTTATTCTGATACTGATTGGGCTGGTGACATTGAAACATCATGTTCTACCACTGGTTATGCCATCTTCTTAGGCAATGGCATTGTTTCATGGCTAAGTAGACAACAATGTCAGGTAACACTTTCTTCCACAGAAGCAGAATATATTGGTATGACTGAGACTGCTAAACAGTTACAGTGGATCCAAAATCTCTACAGAGAATTAGGATTTAATCTTGGTCCTATTCCTTTATGCATTGATAACCAAGGCGCTATATTCCTTGCTTCTAACCCTGCACAGGAAGGATATACCAAACAGATTCACATTCCTGATCACTTCGTATAAGAAGCTGTAGAGTTTGGAGGAGTCAAACTTTACTATGTTCCGATGAACGAACAATTCACAGATCTCTTTATGAAAAACCCATGCTAGAAGTTATTATTAGGGGTGAACAGTCACCAAACCACTTGGCTATGGTAGAATCAAGTGTAATCATCTTTCCATTGATGGTGTACTCATTTAGAACAGTATCCAACATGACTTTATCATTAGATTGATCCAATTTCAAAAAATCAAGCTTATTATAAATTTAATAAATAATAATGAATTCTATGGTGACAGTAATGGGAGATATAGTGCTAATTTTATGTAGCTACATTATATCAACAATATTGAGTCAAACAATAGCCAATATTCCATGATCTGAAACAACCTATAAACCACTCTGATACTGGGAGCATCTACAGAGGCTGATCACAGAGGAGGAAAGGGGAAATGGGAAAGACTGAGTCTTATTCAGGTGGTGGTCTAAAGGGAAGACTCCAAGAGAACTTGACTAAAGTTCTCTGGTGGCAGCTTTGGCCTTAAATACTACTCTAGGGTTTGTACATGTTTGTACATAATCTAGATATGGGCATAGAGTAATACTATAGTAGTCCGAGCACTGTGTTGAGCGCATGCATCAATCATAGCCATGGAATGGAAGATTGGACATGAGGGAAACATGCAGTGATCAAATGAAAGAGAAACATATGCCAACCATGAGGTGTGGCAGAATGGAAGAACATAGCTATGCACAGTGTGGAAATGAAGGTGAAAGTGTGCATGGGTGAAGAGGATTGGAGATTCAGGTAAATCTATAGTGTAATGTGTTCATGAGTGCAAAAATGTCTAAGTCCAGATGATAAGATAAAAGTGTCAGTCACAGATAAGATATCAGTCATGAATAAGATAAGGTGAAAAGATAAGGGTGAAAATGTATGGTTGTAACCTGATCTGACTAAGAAAGTATTAAAATTGTAGAATACATGTATGTAGAAATGTTGCTCAAATAAGTGTCCCAATAACATGTCATTTTGATTTGGTTATATCTCAGTGCCATGGAAACCAAAACACATGGCTAAGGGCTCATATTCAGGGCAGGGGTTAGGGCTATTGATGACCCTACAAGGGTTAGAGCTAATGCCTTTTGGTTCTCTTGTAAATATCAAGTCTTTTCAAAATTGTAATGGATGCTGACAAGAACCATGTTGAACACCACCTCATGGCTTGCCTGAAGGTCTGCTACCATTGGCTGGACTAAATGTAATGAGAGGAAAATAAAGAAGAATCAAACAGAAAGAGCCTGGCTGTAAGGGGGTAGGTTGTGATGACCTTATCGTGAACGACAAAACCACAAGGCTCAGGGACACGTTTTGCAGAGTACATGGCTTCTGGCACAAAGATATGTGGAGCTTCACCCAAGTTCAATGCTGTGCATGAGGGGATTTACTAAGTAAGGTAGAATGAAAGAAGCATACATGTGAATGACAGTGTGAGATAAGAAATGGAAATGACTGTGGAAATAGATAAGGTGTGAACAAAACAGAGATTAAAACCATGAGGCATGTCACGTGATTAAGTCTAGACCATGGTCACATGATTGTTTCTCACGATCATGTGCACTAGTCATGTGACTGGTAAAGCAAAATGGTAAGTCCAAAAAAGTTTGAAAATATTCATATTATAACAGCCACCAGAGACCAGTTTAGTTCTCTTGGTATTTTCCCTAGAACATCAACTGATAAACTCCTTAGTCTTTCTTAGTGGTTTAAGTCTTCTAGTGATACCTGAGAAGCCTTTATTGAAAGTAAAGACCTCCAATAGCACAGGGATGAGAAGGGATGAACACTTGATGGAAGGCTCACCAAGTATAAGGGTAGTTGGTTGATAGTCAAGGGTGAAGCTTAGTAGTGGTGCTTCTGATGTGGATGTGGAATAGGAATGAAGAGAAGATTCTTCATTAGAGGAAGAGGGGCAGTAAGGTCCTCCTTATATACAGACAGGATATGTTTGTATCTATACAAGGTATATCACAGAATGTGATAGAATGTTATAGAACAAGGTGAAAGATAAGGTGAGATAGTAAGAATAGTATCCAATAGGAATAATAGCTCTTATCAGAAGAGTACTGCTTCTTATCTATAGTGTAATATGAATAGTGTAAGCCTGAAACATCATCTGACCTATGATGTCATGGTCTAGAATATGTCACATGATAGTGTCATGTGATCAGGCCTAGAATCTGGTTATGTAATAGAAGATCAGAAATAGAATACCAGATTCTCAACAGCCTTTGCTTTTAGGGTTGTTTCACCAACCATATTTTCCCCTCTAAATCCTATGATCACAAAATAAACCTTAAAGAAGATTTTACCCGGAAGATAGGAAAACTCTATTCCTTAATTCCTGAAGAATAAATGGCTATTGAGTCCTTCCTTGATGAAAACCTCACTGCTGGAAAGATCTGATCCTCAAACTCCCCACAAGCATCACCTTTCTTCTTTGTCAAGAAGAAGGACAGCAGACTATGCCTTTGCCAAGACTACCAATATGTCAATAAACATACTGTTTGAGATGCCTACCCTCTTCCCCTCATCTCTAATCTGATTGATAAGCTCAAAGATGCCAAGATCTTTACCAAATTTAATGTCTAATAGGAATACAATAATGTCCACATCAAGAATGGCCATCAATGAAAAGCAGTGTTCATTACCCACAAAGAACTCTTCAAATCCACAGTCATGTTCTTTGATCTTTGCAATTTGTTATGATTTAGTGGACTACTACTTTTTTTCCTCTAAACTCATTAGCTATATGCTGTATTACCACAAATTGCTCATTTGACTCTCTCCTTGTATATTTCTTTTATCTCCTTCAAGCACATGATTCCTCCAGTCAGCTAAGGCTGTTTCCACACATGACTTTACAGATGTTGCATTATTGATGATGCCATTCTTTTTTTTGTAATACTAAATAATGCATCACCTTCTCATTGGTTTTTATTATCATATGATGTATCAACATTATTCCATTCCCATATTTAGTAATTCTTCCTCATGGTCTGTGTGTGAACTCCTTACATATAAATACATGACCTTCATAGAGTAGATCCCTAGCTTAGACCTCCCTTGTCTTATCTAGTATCTCATGCAATCAACAAGATCCTTATACCTCTCATCTCTCATCCCTTGAATCCTTGAAGCTTAGACCAGTTAGTATTGCCTCTGAAGCAACTGTACTCTGGGCCCTTCATTGTCATCACTGTTGCAAACCACCACCAGATGACATTATCACATGATTGCATATGTGTCCATGAAAGTCCCCTCAAACCCTAGACCTCCTTTGCCTATCAAGGGCTATGTCCAATCCTATCCAGGTCAAGCATAACACAATTCCCCTGCCACATTCCAACAGTTCATGAACAACTCCTTCCATAACATGATTGTAGAAGGATGGCTCATCATCTACATGAATGACCTTCTCATCTTCTTCCTGGATGAGAAAACCCATGAGAAATGGACAAAGCATGTTCTCCAATGCATGACTGAGCTTGATCTCAACTTAAAACTGGAGAAATGTAAGTTTGCCACTATTGAGGTCAGCTACCTTGGACTCATTATTAAACCCAGTGAACTCACCATGAACCCTGTCAAACTCAAGGATATCTCCTCTTGGCCCATTCCCACTATTGGAAGTAAAGACTTCCAATAGCATAGGGACAAGAAGGAATGTGAACACTTGATGAAAGGCTTACCAAGTATAGGGTAATTGGTTCATAGTCAAGAGTGAAGCAAGTGACTGAGCTTCTGAGTGGATGTGGAATAGGAATGAAGAAGTGTTATTTTGTTAGAGGGAGAAGTGCAGTAAGGCCCTTCTTATATACAGACAGGATGTGTTTGTACCTGTGTACTATGTAGTACCTATATAAGGTATATTACAGAATGTAATAGAATATTATAGAACAAGGGAAAGATAAGGTGAGATAGTAAAGATAGCAGCCAATAGGAATAATAGCTCTTATCAAGAAGAGCACTACTTCTTATCTATGATGTAATATGAATAGGGTAAGTCCAGAACATCATTTGACCTATGATGTTATGGTCTAAAATTTGTCACATGATGAAGTTATGTGATCTGGTCTAGAATCTGGTTATGTAATGGAAGATCAAAAATAGAATACCAGATTCTCAACATCCACAATGGTCAAGAAAGTTCATTTCTTCCTTGGCTTTGCTAACTTTTACCATCAGTTTATTCTGAATTACTTCCACATCACCCGACCCTTGATTGATCTCACAAAAAACATCTCCTGGTCCTGGACCACTACCTGTCAAGATACATTCCTCACTCTAAAACACTTCTTCCTCTCTGAACAGGTATTACATATGCCCAATCTTGCTGCCCCTTTCACTATCACCACTGATGCCTTTCAAAATAACATTAGTGGAATCCTTTTACAAACTAACTCAAATGGGGATTGGCACCCCTGCTCTTATCTCTCCAAGTTACTCTCCCCTGCAGAATGAAACTATGACATTTACAATTGTGAATTACTCATGGTTATCTGTGCCCTTAAGTCTTGGTGCCACTATCTTCATGGATCCCAATTCCTAGTTTAGGTCTTCACTGATCACAAGAACTTGATCTATTTTCACTTATTGCAAGCCCTCAACTGTTGCCAAGCCTGCTGGCTTCTTGACCTAGCAGACTTTGATCTCAAAATGATTCACATTCCTGGATCCCATCTCATGAAACCAGACACCCTTTCCTGCTGATGTGATCACTTTCCAAAATCTGACCCTAACAACCAAGCAGTTATGCTCCTTCTCTCTGCTATCTTTATTTGGGCTATTGACACCACTGACGTGCATGAAAATGATTTTATGCTGAGTTAGGCCAAGTCAGGAAGAATTCAAACAATAGACAACCTTGCTTGAACAAAAAGTACCTAGCAAATAAAAGACTCTATGATAAATTCAACCAGTCTCAATGGTTGAATTACTCTGAAACTTCAGGGCTACTTAGCCCTTACTATGATCTACATACCCCTATTTTTCCAAAATATGATCCCTATCCCTTGAGAAGATATTAACTTATCTTACTTACACCCCACAAACATTGCCTGTTAGCTAGTTATTTTGAATTCTTGTTTTATTTCATTATACTACCTGCACATAGCCAAGTACTTAACATTCACACAATCATATGACCATGTATTACCTCTGGATAAGTCATACTAAGAGAGTATCAGTCAGCAGGAGTCATAGTTAGCCCTAACTTTACATAACTTTAGAAATAGTGTACTAAACCCAGCTTGGCTTAGGATGAGTGTAATGGACGCTGACACAAACCACATTGAACACCACCAAAACAGCTCCTCCTAAGGCCTGCTACCATTGGCTGGACTAAATGTAATGAGAGGAATAAGAAAAGAAAGTCAAGTGAAATGAGCCTGACTGTAGAGGAATGGTGGAGTTGCTCCTTAATCACCCAGGTAAGATCCTGATAGGTAGTAAGTGGATTAGACTGGCAAGTCCAGTCATAGTACATGGGTTTATATACACACAATAAAATATTTATATAAATCATGCATGGACCAAGCAGTGCTACAACTAAAAGGAGACATCCAACCAAGTCTGATGAAGCAATTACAAAAGTTGGTTGATAGGGTGTGAGTATTATTAAGGTATAATAAGCATGTTTACTGATGCAGTGTTTGGATTACTCCATATCACATGCTCTGGGTCAGGTGATGGTAGAAGTTCTAAAACATTGAAGTCTGAAGTAGTAGTAAAAGTGTTTCTTTAGTAGTGTAGAATGAAAGTGTTCATAACAATGAGTTAGCATGGGTCATTGCTGAGCCAAACCTCGACTAATCAGAATGAGTGATCTGCTAGCTCTATGATTTTGATAACAATTCTTGGCATTAATGAGCATTAGTAAGCCGATTTGTAAGCCGGCACAGCCACCTGTAAATAGGTATATAAGGAGCCCTGTTTTCAGCCTATGGATAGGGTTTTCTGCCCTAAGAAATTTAGGTTCTTCTTTAGAACTATAAGTTCTACCCTTCAAAAGAAGGTTTAAGGAATAGACTACACCCAGAATAAGTAGGAATTGTACATCACTAAAATTAGATGATTCTACTGCCCCAGCAAAGGAAAAAACATAGCCCAGAATAGAAATTCTGAACCTCACCCCTAACTGCATACCAAAAGAGGTAACTGCACTCAGATCCCTAGAAGTACTATCACCAAGAAGGTATAGACATCTACACTAGCTACTGAGCTGCCTGCAAACAGGTACCTGCAGGTAAACAATTCTATACAAAGAGTGTAGGAGAGCTTAGTAAGCAACAACTCCTATCCAGACTGTTAGACCTGAGCTCCAGCATTTTCCAATATAAGAGATTGAATAAATAATTCATTTGTGTGAACCTGAAAGACTACCAAGGCTACAGTATCTTCCAACTCTGTGCTATAGAAGTATAAGTGCCTACACAGAGTTTATATTTTAGTTCTACTGAAAACTAACCCCCATACTAACAAAGACTTACCCACAGGAGCTGATCAGGTAAGCAACCCAACAACAAACTCCCCAATCAACTTGCTAGGAGAGAAACCAGCAATCCCCTCAAATTGTTATTTGAAGATTGACAAACACCCACATTACTGGAAGGCTAAGATATCATTTCTTTGGGCCAGTACTGATAAATTTCTTTATTGGTTCATCAAGAAGACTGGACATTGTCTCCCTCTTCTTATAGTCTTCTATCCATGGAGGCTTGATCTAGAGATATCTAGCATCTCCATTAGATCTTGCCTAGAAAGATGACACTGCCCTTACTAACAAAGTCACCACTGCTTCTGCCAGCAATTCTCTTGTCCTTCAACATCTTTAATCTATCAATAAAGACATTCCTGCTGCCTTCCATTCTTGCCTCTCTGATTGGCAGATGGAAGGATTCATCCTTATGTACAAAGATCACATATATGTTCTGGATTTTGGGGACTTACACTAATCTATCCTCAAGTGCTACCATGACCACAAAACTGCTGGACATTCTGGCTTTTTGAAAATGTGACAACTCATTTCTGCTGAGTTCTGGTGGCCCAGCCTTGCCAGCCATATCCACTGTTATGTAGAAGGCTGTGCCACATGCCAGCAAAATAAGTCCAACACTCATCACATGGCTTCCTGTTATGCTGGAGCATAATCTCTAGCTATAGTGACCACTTATTGGAGTAGGTCAAAGTCTCATAGAGTGAAGGGAGGTCTCAGCACTTATGATCACAATCAACAAGGCTGGAAGACTAGAAACTACACTTGGATTGCATAGAACTAGCTAAAAAGTAGTAGTACAAGGACAGCATTTTTATAGGGATGGTTGTGGAGCACAGACCAAGCAGTGTGCCACAGCAATCTACTGGATAAGGGGGAACAAAGGAAATCTGCAAAGGGGATTTCCTTAAAAGGAAAGAAGCTGTCCATGATTGGAATAGAGGGATGTGTCTAGGTCTAATAATTGAGGACTAGACTGTCAAAGAAATTATAGGTGAAATCTGAGTCAAGATGAAGAAGAGAAAAACAGAAAGGAGAGTGGCTTTTCTGGAGCCCATAGGGAAAACTTGTAACATTACCCCCCATGTAGGTGGGAAGTGATCTCACTTGCCAAAATTCAATCTCCATTCCTGGTCTGGCATCAATAACTAAGATGTTCAGTTCTCTGACAAAAAATGCATTATTGAGCAGGACAGGCCCATTGGGTGTGGCCAGGAGTGTTAGTCCTACAATGGGCACACTGATAGTGGAAGCAATGCTGGTAAGAATGACCTGGGTTATTGCAGGTGAAACAGATAAAGCCCAGAGAAGGAGACAGAGAAGGGGAAGGAGACTTGACAAGAGAGTGTTGGATAGGGGTGTGATGTCTAGGAGAGCTACATCCAGAGGGTTGACTTCTCTTGTCATCAGTGTTGTTGGTATTGTTAGATGGTTGGGGAGAAGAGACTCGGAAAAAGAAATCTTGTTCTGTGGCAACAGGGTTAGTGAGGGAGGTAAGGACATCTTTATAGAGGGAGTGGGGCATGGCAAGGACAACTGATATAAGCCCTGCCCCATTAAGGAGATCTAGGGTGCTAGTGTGCAACTCTTTCAGGTCTACTAGCTGCTGATGTTCCAATGCATAGGGTGGATAGGTAGGGAGATTTATGGTGACTGCCAGGTTGTCCAATAGGGAAGCAAAAAGGATACACCTTTGCAGAGGAGTAAGAGAAAGAAGGAGAGAACAAAAGAAATGTGGTAAAGACATAGGAAGAGAAAGATGGGGGAGAGATACATAGGTAAGAAAAGGGAAAGGAAGAGAAAGAGAAATTTATACATTTTTGTGTCTATTCATTAGACAAGGCAGCTGCAATTGTGGCATCAATTTCTATCTGATTCTTAAAGGAGGGATAAAATGCCCTAGGGAATTGGACAAGGGCTAGATTAGGGTGGATAAAAGGAAAACCTGGCCATGCTAGGAAAGCAGGGTTAGGCCCAGGGGGAGCTCCGTCAGGAAGAATGGCTTCAACAGGTGCAGGAGGGGGGATGATTTCAATAGGAGGGTCCCAAGGAGCAGGGTCTTGGTTTCATTCATCAACTGGTGGGTTCCAAGTTGGAAGTTCTTCTTCATCATTCTTGGGTGGTGCTCAGATATCAGGAGTGGGGGGAGAAATGTCAGGGGCAAAGCAGGTGGTGTGGGGATCATTCCATATGATGTGGAGGTAGAAGTGTTCAATGCAGGCTTCAAAGAAGAAATGTTGTTTGTAGAGGAAGGCAAGGAGTGGAAGGACAATGAGCAGAATGACAGTGGCAGAGGTGTTATCCATTTGGGTGAGGAGGTTATTTTTTGGGAGGGAAGGCTTTGGGGTGATGAAGCTAATAGGCTTAGAGGAGGGGTCTGGCATTTTTAAGGTTCCCTTTGGACTCCCAGGTGTTTTTGGCAGAAGAGTATCCTTTCCATGATATGAGGTATTGCCGTCTACTGGGCAAGCCTCTGTGGGAAAGGATGGAAGCAATTTCAAATTCTTTATCTCTGTCAATAAGGTCAGGTGGAGGGTTGGTAAAGTTTTTCCCATACTTGGTCATTTTCTAAGAGGATGATAAAAGAGAAGCATGGAACACATCATGAATTTTCCAGGAACTGGGGAGGCATAATTGATGCACCACAGGGGAGATTGCATGGGTGACTTTGAAGTGTTCTTCCTGTCTAGGGGCAAGTTTCTTTGATGGGTATCTAAGATGAAGATTATGACCTTCTAGTCACACTTTATCACCTTCCTTCCATGGGTTGAATTTAAAGGAGATCTGTTCCTTCATCAGGCATTGTGATTTCTCATGGGAGGCAATGGCTTCTGAGCAGGCTTCAGATAGATTGGCAAGGCATTTTTCTAGGGTGGGAAGGAAGGTTTTCCCAATAGAAGGATAAGAGTGGGGTTCGAAGCCAAGCATTAGTGAGAATAGGGTTTGTCTGGTGGAGAAATGGGGAATAGAGTTGTGGGAGAACTCAGCCATGGGAAGGAGTTCAGCCCATCATTCCAGATGTCCATTGCAGAAGATGTGAAGGTAAGTTTCTAGTTCCTGGTTGACTTGTTCAGTTTCTCTGTCTGTCTGGGGGTAATAGGTGGAGAAGAGGGCAAGATCATATTTGAGCAGGCAGAGGTGAACTGTGGACCTTTGTCAGACATGAGTTTGTTGTGAAGGCCATAATAATGGAATACATTCTTGAAAAATAGTAATGCAATATCCACTGCATCAATGATTTTGTAACAAGGACAGAGAATTACCCCCTTTGTAAGGCCATGGTCAACCATGACCATAACTGAGTCATAGCTGTGGGAGAGTGGGAGATCAGTGATCAAATCCATGGAAAGTTGTTGGAAAGGTCTAGATACCACGGGAAGGGGGGTGAGTGGTGAAGTGGAAGGGTGAGTATTCACCTTGTTTGCCTGGCAGGTGGCACAGCCTCTTACAAAGTTGTGCACAAAGGTGTTTAGGCCAGGCCACCAGAAATCTTGCTGCAGCAGGTTCTGGGTGCAGAAAATGCCACCATGGCTGTAGGCAGCACTTTTGTGGATGGATCTGGTGATATCAGTGTGATGGGGGGGTGAAACGAAGAGGTGTCCTCAGAAGAAGAGTTTAAAGTCCTTGAAAGACCAATCTTTAATGGTGGCACAAGAAAAAAGGGATTTTTCTTTGTTTAGTGCATTGAGGACAGTCAAGACTAGAGGGTTAGAAGGGGAGGAATGGGCGATCTTGTCTAAAATGGCAACATTGATGGCATTGATGAAGAGGAATTCAGGAAGTAGGGTAATCTCCTGATTGTATTTAGAGATATTGATTGAGTCCTGGCAGGAAAGGGCATCCGCAGGACCCATTTGAGATCCTGGTATAGTCTAATAGAGAATATCAAAGTCTTGGAGAAAGAGCATCCAGTGTGCCTGTTGTCTGGACAATTTGTGGGGTTGTTTGAAGTAAGAGAGATTCTTGTGATCCATAATGACAGTGATAGGAAAGAAGGTGCCTTGGAGGTAATGTTGCCACTCATCTAGGACATGGATTACAGTGAGCAGTTCTCTGTTGTAGATATTATAGTTTCACTCTGCAGTGGCCAGGGTTTTGGGGAGAAAGGCACAAGGATGTAGGTCTTCATTTTCATTCTTTTGCATCAGAACTACCCCAGTGGTGGTTAGGGAGGCATCAGTCATTACAAAAAATGGTTTGAGCATATTGGGCATAAGGAGTACAGGACAATGGATAAATGCCTCCTTGATGAAGCAGAAGGTGTTTTGTTGTGGGGTTTCCCACTTCCATTTTGCATCTTTCTTGGTAAGGTCATGGAGGGGTTGTATAGTATTAGAGAAGTCTGGAATGAACTGCTGATAAAAATTGCAAAATACAATGAAGGATTGCACTCCCCTGACTAAGATGGGGGTTTCCAATCATCAATGGCTTTCAATTTGGTGGGATCCATTTTGATCTATCCTTCTCAGATGATCATTCCAAGATACTCTACTTTGTCAATGTTGAAAAAACATTTTTCTAGTTTGAGGAAGAGTTTGTGTTCCCTTAGTCTTTGGAGGACATTATGGATTCATTCCTGATGGAGAACTTTGTTTGTGGAGTGGATGAAGATGTCATCCATGTAGATTATGAGCCATCCTTTGGCTATCATATCAGTGAAGGTGTGGTTCATAAGGGCCTGAAAAGTGGAAGGAGAGTTACACAGTCCAAAGAACATTACACTTGGTTCAAAGAGTTTGAGGGAGGTGATAAATGTGGCCTTCCATCAATCCTCCAGTCATATAAGAACATTGTTGTAGCCCCATCTAATGTTTATTTTGGTGAAGATCTTTGATCCTTTTAGTCTGTCCATGAGGTTGGAGATCAGGGGAAGTGGGTGAGCATTCTTGACAGTGAAGGAGTTAATGTATCTATAGTCTTGACAGGGTTGCAGGGAACCATCTTTCTTTGGTACAAAGAAGAAAGGAGAGGCTTGTGGACTTAGATGGAGAGATTTTTCCTAAGGCAAGGTGTTTGTTTATGAAGGCTTTACAGGCTTTGGTTTCTTTAGGGTTCAAGGGATATGCCTGTGCAACTTTCAGAAGGAAGTCTTTGTTAAGCTCAATGGTGTGGTCAAAGGGTCAGAATGGGGGAAGTTTATTAATTGTCTTCTTTTCAAAAACATCTTTGAAGGTCAAATATGGGGGAGGCAGTTCAACTTTCAGCTTTTCTTCTTTTTGGACCATTTCTGTGGCAATGGTGGTTTTGTTGAGAGAAAGAGAGGGAATTTGGGAGATGTGTTTCTCCAAAAGTTGAGAGGTTTTCCTGTTTGGATCAAGGTCCAGGTATTGGACTAGATATTGTTGGGAGGTTGCTTGGGGGGAGTTGTGTTAAAGTTTAGTTGGCTAGTCTGGGATGTGTACTTTGCATTTAACCCAATCTATGGTTGGATTGACCTCTCTTAGCCAAGGTAGTCCCAGGATCATGTTCTTCTTTCTGCAGTTTAGGACAAAGAAATCTTGTTTCTGTTCTACTTCTCCTATCTGGATGAAGAGGGAGGCTTTGTGTTAGATGACTCCTCTTTGGTTACTGATTCCATTTACATTCTGAGCTCAAAGGGGTTTGAGTAGGTGGGTCAGGGGGTAGTGTTTTTTCATGACAAGGTCTCAGTCTATAAAGCATTCTGTGGCCCTGCTGTTGATGAGGGCGAAGGTGTTGATGATTTGTGCTCCTTCCTGCAGAAAAATAGAAATGGGGATTTGAATATCCAGGACTTTACAGTCTGATACTAGTACAGGAGCAGTTATTTGTGAAGGAGAAGACATCACTACTTCCCTCTTTAAAAATCCTTGGCCTCAATTTTGGCTGAGGCTGTGGTTTTTTTTTAGTCAGGGTCTCTTTCTCTTTTTCAAAGCAGGTTTTAAAAACCTTGAGGACATCTTCTTTAGGGATTTTTCTGTCATCCAGTTCCTTCATATAGAAGTCAATGGGGGAAGTCTTTGCTGTTCTGACCTGGGTAGTTGAAAGGGTGACCAGCTCCTGCTCGTGCGAGCTCCAGGAAATTGGCCCTCCATTGATGAGAAAGGCATAGCCAGTAATGGCATGCCTATGCTCCTGTGATGCTCCATCAGCATCAGCATAGCTGATGAGGCCTTTCATCTCTGTTCCATAGGTCAGCACCCATTTCTTGGTACCAAGGAGGGAGCAATAGACACATTTTAGCATGTCCCAATGTGGTAGGTCAGGGTTCTCTGTAAATTGCATGAGCATGGAGACAACAAAGGCAATGTCTGGCCGAGTACCAACAGCTAGATACATTAGTGACCCCAGGGCAGCACAAAATGGTACCCATTTCATCATTGCTGCTTCAGCAGCTGACTTTGGAGACTGGGATTTCGAGAGCTGAATATTAGAATCCATGGGGATGGAGACCAGTTTCATGTCAATGAAGTTGTACTTTGTGAGAATGGCTTCAACATAAGGTTCCTGGGATATGGAAATTGTGTAGGCATCCCAATTGCATGTTACCTTCATCCCTAAGAGCCAACTGATGGGTTCAAGATCTGTAATCTTAATGTGTGACCCAATTTCAGTCTTGAATGCCTTAACAAGCTCTTTCAAGCTACCAGTGATGGTGCAATCATTGACATGCAATGTGAGAATGAGGATGTGGGTGGCAACTTTCACAACAAAAATGCCCCAATTGATCTTGGTGCAATGGAATCCTAGAACAGTAAGCTCTTTGCCAAGCCTCTGACACCATTTCAATATGCCCTGCTTAGACCTGTAAAGGGCAATGCATAGTTGGGTTGTGAGGTCTCGACCATTGTTGTTGAAACTGGGAGGAAGTTTCATGAATATAACTTCATTGTCATTGAGTTTGCCATTGAGGAATGCATTGTGAAAGTCAAAAACATTGATATTCCAATTGTGGTGTGCTGCAGTGGCAAGGATGAGTTTAAGGGAGCTGAGATGAGCAACAGGTGTGTTAGGTATCATAGTAATCTATGCTGTGTACCTGAGTAAAACCGCATGCAACTAGGTGTGCCTTTTATTTGTCAATTTCACTGGTCACTGTCTTCTTTATCTTGAAGACCCATTTGCAGTCGACAATATTGGTAGGCTTTGGCAGGTGAGGTACAACATCCCAGGTGTGTGCATTAGCAAGATTTTTCAACTTGATGTTGATCACTTTGTCCCATCATAGCCAATTCAGCTGTTGCCGCATCTCATCAATCATCCTAGGCTCAAGTGCCTCAGCCTCAGTAATGCCAGCATTCATCATGCAAGTGGCAGTTTCATTATCTTCTATATCCCATATGCCTGCGTTCACATCAGCATCTTCTGCAGCCTTATCTTCTTCGCTTTCATGACAGCCCTCAACAGATTGGAGACCATGTGGGAGAATGGATCCTCCTCATCTGTCATGTGTCCCAGCACCACTGTGCAACAATCACATGTACAGTGATTCCATGTGCTGACAACCAGAGCAATGAAGCTCTTGGACAGATTTGGGCATAGGTTCTGGTGGACATTCTGGTTGAGCAGATGGTGGAGCTTTTGGGTGAGCTTCAGGTAAGTCATTTGCATTGTCATCACTTGTGTCACAGTGCTGATCATTTTGATCACTTATTTTCTTCTCCCCCATGATTGGCACTCTCTCTGCATGCTCCCTCTCAATTGTTGATGAACCCAATAACATGATTACCACATTCTCATGCTTCTCAAATGAGACATTTTGCTCTATGGTGATGTGGCCCTCACAATACACGCAGTGTGTGCTACTTTCAGCATCATAGCCTACCCAGTGGTCTTCCTTCACTTGCATGTCCAGCTTGGAGCTGGAAGCGTTGTGGACCCAGACATGAACTTCCCACACAGGTATGTGAGCTAAATTCATTCATTTTTTGTGTAAAAGCTTGTATGGTGTCTTTTCTTTGAGTATACACAACATGGGTCAGTTCTTCACCCATACAGTGTGTACTAATGCTTTCCCCCACAGAGTCTTTGGGAGTCCAGACACATGCAACATGGTGCATACCCTTTCAAATAGGATACAGTTCAGCTGTTCAGCAACACCATTATGCTGCGGCATATCGTGCATGGTGAGTTTTCATTTGGTATCACAAGCCTTTAGATAACATGTAAATTCATCACTTAGGTATTCACTCCCATGATCCAAATGGAGCCATTTTATCATAGTGTTGTGCTGTGTTTTCACCCAAGCTTTGTAAGTCATGTGTGAGTTAAAGGTGTCTGACTTTGCTGCTTGCGGAAGACATGGATATAGTGAGTGTGGTCATCTGTGAATAATGTATAGTATTTCTTGTGGCTGGGGGTTTGCACATCTGACAGGCCCCAAATGTCTGTATGGATCTCATTACTGAAGTGTTTGCTATGCTGAGGCTCATGAACCCCTCCTATTAGTTTGTGAATGGCTTTTCCATATTCACAAGACTCACACTGACCCATTGTTTCATTTGCAGGGTCTAGCTTTACTCCACTAATCATTTCCTTTGACAGCATGTTGCAGATTGTTGCTGGTGCTAGATGTGACAACTGCATGTGTAGCTCCTCCATCATAAGTGTTTCCTTTTCAGTTGCAGCGCCAGAGAATGTTTTTGTATGGTGTTTAACTTGGTAAAGGCTGTTATTGACTGGTACTTCACCTACTAGATGTTTATGAGGGTTGAAGATATGACAAACTGAGTCTTGGAATAGTGCCAAGTATCCAGCTGTTGCTAACCTACTTATTGACACCAAAGTAATCCCCATCAACAGCGCATACAGCACATCTTTTAAGTGTACTCAGGTCATAGACTTCCTGTTTGGGATTTCGATGGGGAGATCTCCACAGTCTATAGCATCAAACATCTGGTTGTCCACTGCAGTAATGGGCTTAGGGGGGATGGACTTGAAGTTAATGAGCTGGTCTTGGCATGGGGAATGGTGTTGCAAAGCACTGCTATTATAAAGCTCAGTGATGGATACCTGAGCAAGCATAGTGTATGGTAGGATGGATGTAGCCTCCAGATTAGGCTCTTCAAGTCCTTCTGCTAATCATACACCATCAGGCTCATTGTCATCAACAGCAGCTATTTTCACATGGGTAGTAGACTTTGAATCTTTCATCGGGTCATTCATGTCTAACTTCAGCTTCTTTCCCTTAGACTTCCAGCTTTTCAGAGCCTTTCCAGCTTTTTTGCCTTCTTCCTCCCAGCAATTCTGCAACTTGTGGCCTGGCCAGCTATAGTTATTACAATCACTGGTAAACCTTTTTGACTCTTTTCCTTTCTTTGAAGAGTCTGTTGCCAGTGCCACATCATTAGTCTCCTTTGATTTATTCCTTCTGTTCTGCACTACAAGGTGGTTGTATTCATCCAACACCATGGATATCAACACATGGGCACTGATTTGCTTGTTTTGCAGTCTTATTGTTGATGAGATGAATGACAGGATGGAATTATAGGAGCAAGGTAGTGATGTGAACACCATATTGAAGAAGTCATTGTTGGTAACTGGATTGTTCATGGCCACAAGTTCTTCATGAAGTAGGCTCATCTTGTCAAGATGAGCATGGGCATCACCGTTCTCCTTCAGCTTCATCTTGCTGAGTTGGTGTTGTCATTCAACACTCACAACTAGTGAATGATCCTTGAGACATTCTAGGAGGGCTGTATAGTATTCACAGGAGGTCGTTTGGACATTAACAAGACATAAACGGAGTCAGGAACAGAGAACAAGATGAGGTGCTTGACAATAGCATCTTTCTCAAGCCATACTTTCATAGCCTCCTTGTAGTCTTCACAGGCTTTCACTTCATCTGGTGTCATTGGTATCCATGCTGGGGAATGGGCTGCTGCTAGGTCAATCAGTAGTGGCTTTTTACCATATAGATACAAAAGCAGTCTTTTTGTCAACAATGCTACTGCAACTTTATGCTCCCACATCAGCCAGTTCTTGTCCAAAGCATCTAGTTTGGACACTGCCTTGATGAAGTCTTTGCCTAGCTTAAGAGCTGACATTATTCCTTGAGACACGGAGTAAGCAACATTGGTTGTTCAACTTTCTATACTTCAACTGAAAGCTATTGAGTGGGGCTCATAACTTGTAGCAAGTAATGAACTCAGTGAACTGGACAAAGTCACTAGATTAGTACCTGTAGCAAGTAATGAACTACAGGACTATTAGTTAGATGTAGAAATGAGTAAGTAAAGTCATACCTCAGTGAACTGGACAAAGTCACTGAGGGAAGAAAAACACAAAGCTGAGAAAACTAAGTACATGCTTAGTAATACATCACAGCCACACAATGGTTGCTAATTACAACAATTGGCATAGCCAACACAGGCTATTACAACTGTGGCCAATCTGATCACATGGTCAGGGACTGTCCAAAAACAAAAGTCCAATGCCCACTTTGCCAATGGCTTGGCAGCAAACACAAGAAGGGCTGCAAAAATGCCTGAAAGGTAAGAATTGCAGAGCAGGACTCCAATGACAAAGAAACACATGTCTTGGGATGACAGTAAAAGTACCAAAGGTAAAGGCAAGGGCTGTGATCCCAGATAAGCAATATATGTAATGTCATTTGATGAAGCCAAGATACCATGAAAGTTGAAGCACTCCTTGACTCAGGTACAAACATAATCTTTATAGATAGAAAATCCATTGAGACAGCTAAGCTGCCTCTCACATGTTTATGAAACCCTATACCTATCTTCAACGTGGATGGAACCAAAAACTCTGCAGGCAATATTACACACACTGCAGAGATAGTTATCTTTTATCAGGGCCACAAAGAACATGCCCTCACAGAAGTTATGAATCTTGGGAAAAATAAGATCATTCTTGGATATAGCTGGCTAAGGCATCATAACCCTGATATTGATTGGGCTAAGGGCATGGTGAAGTTAACACATTGCCCACAGCATTGCCACTTCCTACATGAGAAGTTGGTCTACCTCCACCTTATCAAAAAGGAAGAAGAAGATCTTCAATACCAGATTCATACATGTATAAAAGCACTGGAAGTGCAACACACTCTTTATGCAAAAAGACTAAATGAAAAAGCAAAGCTACCTTTTAAAGGATCATGCAATGCAGCCAGATTCAATCTTTACAGAGTTGAAGGAAAAGTAATCCCTGCTCATGGGAAGGCTCTCATTGACATGGGAATTTCCATTGCCTTACTATTTGGCATGTACAGCAGAATTGCTTCCAAAAGTGGCTTAGCAGCCAAACACATGATAGATGTTGGAGCAGGCATCATTGACACTGACTACAAAGGCTCAGTTGGAGTACTCCTGTTCAACCGCTCAGACACAGACTTTGAAGTCAAAGAGGGAGATCAGTTCACTCAGCTAATAGTCAAGAAAATCACCAACCCAACATTGGAAGAAGTACAAAATCTAAATGAAACAAACCATGGCGATAAGGGCTTTGAAAGCTCAGGAATTCACGTAGCAGACATTAAACTAAAAGTGAAACCATCTAGCAATGATCTAGTTCCTCCCCAATACAGAAAATACACCAAGGTCTTCCAGAAAAAGGCTTCAGAATGCATGCCCATCAGAATGCCCTGGGATCATGCTATAGATATAAAAGACATGTTTACTGAAAGGGAAGACTCATTCGACTGTCACCAATGGAGCAAGAAGAAGTCTCTACCATCATTGATGACTAACTAAAGAAGGGATATATCAGATTCTCAAAATCACCACAAACATCACCAGTGTTTTTCATTCCAAAAAAAAATGGAAAGAAGCAGATGGCCCAGGACTACTGCTGTTATGACTTGTTGCCCTAACAGTTGTCCACTCTTCTTTTCTCTTTTTCTTTCATCGCTCCTCACATCACTTGTCACCTTGTCTTCTCAGACACTTTCTTAGTCTTGGAGCTTCGCTTGGTACCCTACACTCATCTCCTACAAGGGAGGTTCCCCTACAACTTATGCTTACCATTCTTGCACCTTGATAGATTCCCTTTTGCTATCTCTGGGAATCCTTATGGATTACACCTTTATTCTCCTTATAGTGTTCTCCACCCTTGCCCTAGCCTTCTAAGCTAGTTCACCTTCACTGCCTTAACTAAGGCCCCTTTTGCCAATGCTATTCCTTTACCTTTTATTCCATTACATAGCATCTTTCCTACTTTTTTACATAACGCATACCCACTTGACCTTTGTAGCATAGTACACTAGCTTAGACTGCCCTTGTCTTACCTTAGCATCTCTGCAATCGACAAGGTCCTTGTCCTTTCGTCCCTTGTTTCTTGAACCCCTTGAACCTTAGGATGGTTGGTATTGCCTCTGATGCAACCGTACTCCATGCCTTGTCATTACTGTTGTGGACCTCCACCGGATGACTCACTTCGCCATGAGAACACTTATGCGTCCGTGAAATCCCCTTGAACCCTTGAACCTTAGGACCTTCCTATGCCTCCAAGGGCTATGTCTGATCCTACCTAGGTCAAGCATAACAACTGCTATCTCAATGAACACATGGTCAGAAACAATTACCCACTGCTGTTGATCTCACAGCTTGTTGATAAACTAAAAGGAGCTAAGCTCTTTATGAAAATGGATCTCCAATGGGAATACAATAATGTAGGCATCAAAGAAGGTGACAGATAGAAAGCTGCCTTTGTGTGCTACAGGGGCACATATGAGCCACTTATAATGTACTTTGGGCTATGCAATTCCCCGGCACTTTCCAAGTGATAATGAATGAAATATTTGTAGATATGGATGATGTTGTTGTTGTCTACATTGATGACTGTTACAATTTTCCTTCTTTCTTCTTGTCTTCTGCTCTTTCTCATATGAAGCACTCACACGACTTGGAGAGGTACCTCCAGTTGGCCCTATGCCACCTATCTCCTTCTCACAAACACTTTTTTCCCTTGTTTCCCTTGCCTCTTTTGTTAGCCCCATCCTTGGACTTACACCTCCTCCACCAATTCTCTCACATTGGCGAGTCTTCCCTGTCTTCCATACAATTCTATGACTTTCCTTTCCATTTATATCTTTTTCTTCCTTGGTCCATGTGTACTGGTCTACACTATATAAACTATATGCCTACTATCTGTATTCTTCATTCTCGATCTATGCAATACAAGTATACTCTTGAACCACCTTGAACCCTGTGTCTCAAAGTCAATTCTTACTTGACTTCCTTGTTCTTGAACTCCTTACTCTTGTAGGCTAGCAAACATCAGTCTCTTTGTGAGTATCACCTGACTAGTGCTACACTATAGGAGTACCTCTATTCTTGCATGCTTTGCATAATAAAAGATCCAGAATCTTTGTAGCCCCACCTTTCTAGGTGAAGGGCCCCCACCATTACCACCACAAGTTGCTACAGATGTCACAAATGTCAACCCCCAGCACCTCCTCCTGAAGAGGACTAAGATATTGAACTCGGAGATGACACCACCTCCAATATCCCAGTATCACAGCCCTTGTTATCACTCCTCCCAGCGGTTCCCAGTATCTTCAGTATATCCCAGTGAAACTATGTATCCTCCTATGCTTTAGAAACCACCTCGTCTCAGCCCACCACAACTCCCATGCCTACCATGTCCAAAGTACCCAAGCTTAAAGCTGCTCTCCTGGCCGACTTCTCTGGCAAGCCTGCTGATGCATCCTGATAAATAAAGGCTATGAAGGCCTACTTCACCTTGAACCAGACCCTGTATACCTCTGATAATAACAAGATCATGACGACCCTCAACAAGATGAGTGAGGGTCAAGGAGCTAACTTCGCTGAGATGTGGTACAATAAAATGGCAGATCAAACCATCACCATAGGAAAGACTTTTATAGACTTCTGCTCCAACTTCAAGTCCACATTCTATCCCTTTGACACCAAGGGCACCGCCCACCTCAAGCTTACCAAGCTCACCCAGAAGTCCTCCCACCTTTCTGATGGAACCACTGACAATCGTTTTCAGCAGTATATTACTGACTTTCAAAACCTCACCACCAAGGCTGGCATCACGGACCATGTCACCCTTATTGACCAATTTTCACTTGGATTGGACCAGCGACTCACTACCATGATCCTCTCTATGTCCTCAATCCCCACCACCATCAACAAATGGATTGAACATGCTAAAACCTTCCATGGCCAAAAGATGCACATTCTTGCCCTTAAAAAGGGCCGTTTCACTCTGTCATCTTTCACCTGCACATCTGAAAAGGATCCCAATGCCATGGATATTGATGCCACTACCACAATCAAGAAGCTCACCCTGGTTGAGTGTGCTTGCTGCATCAAGGAGGGTCACTGCTTCTGCTGCCGCCAAGTAGGACATAACAGTCCAAACAGTCCTAAGTTCCCATTGAAATCACCCCTGAGAAACCCACAGAATATCTGCGCCACCACTACCAAAAAAGGCCTACCATCCTGCTCCCAGCTAGACAAATACGTCAACTTGCTCAAAACCTCAGGAAAGGAAGAGACGGAAATTCTCTCCATACTCAAGACCTGTTATGAAGAACTTTAATCCCAAGAAAGAATAGCACCTGTACAATAATTGGAAGCATCACAGGTGAGAAATATCTGATTCTCACCAGGATCATCATGATTAATCACAGTAAGACATGCAGGGCTGGTGAGCAGTGTCTTCAAGGAATCAAGCCACCAAAGTGTCCCAGGGAGTCATGAGCTAGCTGGAAGAGACACTCACAGATATGGCGGACCCAAGAAATGACCAAATGCCCTGACAAGAAGAGTAAGCCATCCCGCTCATGTAGATTTGGGAACTTATGCAGCAATGTGAACAGTTTATGACAATGGTATGGTATGATCAAAGTGTGGGGTCCAATGAGAGTGGTCTGTTGCATGTCTGTGTCGGAGTCAGCAATGTCATGGAGTTTTGGAACATGTATATGTGAGTGTTTGATGGGAAATCCACAGAAATATTGTGCTGCTTGGAAGACACTGTTGGACCAACACATTGCTGCAGGGAGATTGCGACCTTCATCCAGTGCACATGCATCACCTGCATTCATCATCCCCAAGGTGGATCCAACTGTCTTGCTTCGTTGGGTTAATGACTACCGACAGCTCAATCTGAATACAGTGCCAGACAACCACCCCTTGCCCTGGGTTGACGAAATATTGTGGGACTGTGCCAAGGGTAAGGTCTTTGGAAAAATCGACATGACTAATTCGTTTTTCCAGACAAAGGTCCATCCTGATGATATGCACTTGCTTGCGGTATGCACTCCATGGGGAACTTACGAATGGATGGTAATGCCTATGGGAGTGCATAATGCACCCGCCTTCCATCAACGATGTATGGTCACTGCCCTGCGTCACCTCATTGGTAACATTTGTCATGTTTATCTTGATGACATTATTATCTGGTCCCAGACATTGGAGGAGCATGACGCCAATGTTTGTGCTGTTCTTGATGCACTTCATGCAGTGTTGCTCTTCTGTTCACCCAAGAAGACATCTCTTTTTAATTTCCAAGTGGACTTTCTTGGCCATCAGATCTCTGCACGTGGCATGGAAGCCGATCCCAAGAAGATTGAATGCATTCTGTCCTGGCCTACACCTAGGAAGTGCAATGATATACGGGCCTTCCTTGGCCTAGTTCGGTATTTGTCGGCGCATGTACCAAATGTTGCTGACTATACACATGTTCTCACCCCTTTGACTACCAAGGATGCCAAACAAGACTTCCTAGAATGGACTTCCATGCACCAAAGGGCCTTTGATTCCTTGAAGACACTGCTCACCAGCCCTGCATGTCTTACTGTGATTAATCATGATGATTCTGGTGAGAATCAGATATTTCTCACCTGTGATGCTTCCAATTATCGTACAGGCGCTATTCTTTCTTGGGGTCCTACATGGAAGACCACACGGCCTGTTGTCTTCGAATCCTATCAACTCCACAATGCTCAACTCAACTACCCTGTCCATGAAAAGGAACTGCTTGCTGTCATCAAAGCTCTTGAAAAATGGCACATTGAACTACTCAGTGCTTCTGTTCATGTTTACACAGACCACTGCACCCTGGAGTTTTTCCACATGCAAAAAAGCTTGTCACATTGCCAAGCCCGTTGGCAGGAGTACATGTCTCAATTTGACCTGACGTTTCATTACATCCAAGGTGAACGAAATGTAGGAGCTGACACCCTCTCATGCACCACATTGCCTTCACCAATTGCAGGCAATTTCAATGTTGATGACATTTGCGTCTGTGCTGTTAATCCTGCAGCAAGCCTCTCACAGCTTCCCCAGAATGATCATGATCTCCCTGGCTTGCCATCACCTGTTGCCACTGTCCTTGACATCACCCATGATGTGAAACTCACACACTCCATACTGAAAGGTTACCTTGAGGACAACTATTGTCGTAAACTGTTCATATTGCTGCATAAGTTCCCAAATCTACATGAGCAGGATGGCTTACTCTTCTTGTCAGGGTGTTTGGTCATTCCTCGGGTCTGCCATATCTGCGAGCGTCTCTTCCGGCTAGTTCATGACTCCCTGGGACATTTCAGTGGCAACAAATCTTATGGTGCACTTCGTGACTCATTCTACTGGCCCAACATGTGTAAGGAGCTGCTACAAAGTTACATTCCTTCGTGCATGGAATGTATGCATAACAAATCTCTCACAACGGCTCCAGTGGGTACCTTGCACCCTCTACCCGTGCCGGATGGCTGCAGTGACTCTGTTGCCATTGACTTCATTGGTCCTTTGCCTTTGGAGGATGGCTATAACATGATTGTAACTATCACTGACTGTATGAATGCTGACATCCGCATTCTACCTTGTAGAGACTCACTTTCTGCAAAGGAGCTTGCATCCTTGTTTTTTGACCACTGGTACTGTGAAAATGGCCTGCCTTTGCACATTGTCTCCAATCGGGATAAGCTATTTATTTCCAAATTCTGGCATGTGCTACATTGACTGACTGGTGTTAAGCTCAAACTCTCCTCTTCTTATCACCCACAGACAGATGGTGCCAGTGAATGCACCAACAAGACAGTGACTCAGTGTTTGTGTTACTTTGTGGAGCACAATAAAAAAGGATGGGTCAAGGCACTGCCTCATGTTCAGTTCAATATCATGAATATGGTCAACACAAGCAGCGGTTACTCTCCATTCCAGTTGCACCTTGGGGGTTCTCCTTGTTTGCTGCCACCACTTGTGCCTTGGGCACCTGATTCTCTGTGTGAAGAACAAGATGCTGTGCTGTTCTTAGCCCGTCTACAGACTAATGTTTGGGATGCCCAGGACAATTTATTGGTGGCTAAGATATCCCAAGCTTCTAGTGTTAACAAACATTGCTCACCTGATCCTGCATTCCAGGTTGGAGACCATGTCATGCTGTCCACCAAGCACCAATGCTGTAAATACCTTCAGTGAGGAGACGATCATGTAGCCAAGTTCATGCCCCATTATGACAGTTCTTACTCCATTGTTGACACTCATCCAGCAACTTTTATGTACACCCTTGATTTACCAAACTCACCCAACATTTTCCCTACCTTCCATGTCAGCCAACTGCATCACTTTGTGCCCAACGACCCAAATCTGTTTCCGTCATGTAAACACCCAAGACCAGGACCCATTGTCACAGAGGACAGACAGGAGGAGTGCTTCATTGACTGCATTATTGAGGAGCGTCAAGTAGGTCATGGCAAGTGGTATCTTGTGTGTTGGGTGGGATACGGACCAGAAGACAACAAGTGGATGTTGCAAAAAGAATTGAAGGACTGCAAGGCCTTGGACCATTGGGAAAGTGACCAGAATTTTTCATAGGGTAGGAGGGTGTAAGCCACTCTGACACAGACATACAACGGACCACTCTCATTGGACCCTGCACTTTGATCATACCATACCATTGTTCCAGTGATACCCGACAACATTCCTTTACACTACTTATATAGAGATCTGATCTGCTTGTACTGCCTCATCTCTTTTATTCCATATATTCATCATGTTCTGTCGTTGTTTGAGTGAGACTCGCTAGTCTACACTCAGAGGAAGTAGCCTCTATCTCTGTGTCTCCAGAGTATATTCAGAAAGCAAAGGATTTTTGAAAAGGAAAGTCACCTCAACATCTTCTCTCCTTAACATAGATAATGTACTTGTAGCCCCCCAGAATGAAAGAACCATTTGTCTCCTGGTTATGCTACAAGGATCTACTAAAACCATTGAAACTTCCACCTTCATTGACTCTGGAGCCACGGGTAATTTCATCAATGCCCAACTCTTTTCTGCTGGTTTCAAACTCACCAAGCTGGATAACCCACTCATTACTTACAATGTTGATGGAACCAAAAATTGAAGAGGGACAATCAAATGGAACACCCAAGTCCCTATCTATTCGCAAAAGTTCTCGGATAACAATAAACTTATGTATGGTCACTCATCTCAGCCACCCTCAAATCATTCTAGGAATGCCTTGGCTTCAAAAGTGGAATCCCATGATCAATTGGAGAACCTATTCAATCGCCATTGAGCACTCTGATAACAGTTATAACTTACACTGGTATTTGACTGATCCAGACCATGAAATTGCTAAACTCCTCTCCCAGAGGTATCTCCAAGGGGTTGAGAGGTCTCTCCATGAGTATCCTCCCTCAAAAGGAACCTCTGGTGAAGGAATACATGCCACGGAAACCAATGAAACCCCCAAAGACACCATTCCTGACTTCTGTAAAGACCACATGGACATCTTTTCTGAAACCCTCTTTGAAAAGCTACCTCCTCACTGCCCCTTTAATCACAAGATTGAACTCAAGGACTCCTTTGTTCTTAAGGTTGCCAAGGTCTATCCTCTCAACCCCATGAAAAAGGAGGAATGCCGCAAAATGATTGATGAGCATCTAAAGACTGGCTGAATTACCCCCTCTCATTTCCCCCAAGCCTTGTCACTCTTCTTTGTCAAGAAAGAAGATGATTCCCTTCACCCAGTCCAAGGCTACTGATATCTTAATTTACACACCATCTGAAACACATACCCACTCCCCCTCATTCCTGAACTCATTGACAACATGAAGGATGCCACCTACTTCACCAAGTTCAATGTCTGATGGGGATATAACAACATACACATTAGGAAGGAAGATCAATGGAAGGCGGCCTTCATCACCCCCTTTGGTCTCTTTGAACCCACAGTTATGTTCTTTGGTTTTTGCAACACACTCGCCACATTCCAAGAGTTTATGAACCATATTTTCGCAGATATGCTAACAGAACGATGGCTCAAAATCTACATGGATGACCTTGGAATCACAACCAATGGTTCTCTTTCTCTCCATCATGAATAAACTTGCCACATTCTTCAACGCCTTCATAAACATGGCTTGTCCCTTAAAATATCCAAGTGCTCCTTCAACCAGCCTACCATGAAGTATCTTGGTATGGTCATTGGCCAAGGGATCATCCATATGGACCCCAAGAAGGTCATTGCCATTAAAGATTGGAAACCACCCACTTTCATCAAGGATATTTGTTCATTTCTTGGATTTGCCAACTTTTATTGGAAGTTCATTCTGAGCTACTCTGACATCATTGCACCACTCACTTTTCTCACCTGCAAAGACCAATCCTGGATCTGGTTTCCCCTTCAGCAGCAGGCCTTCAACCATCTTCAAGATATCTTCGCCTCCACTCCAGCAATCACAATTCCAGATGTCTCCAAACCCTTGTATGTCATGACAAATGCTTCCCTCTTAGCTGCTGGCTCAGTCCTCATGCAGTGTGATACCAATGGGGACAAACATCCCTGTGTCTACTTCTCCAAGATGTTCTCCTCTGCAGAATGCAACTATGACATATATGATTGTGAGCTCCTTACAGTTATCTACGCCTTAGCCAAGTGGAAACACTACCTCCAGGGAACTTTACATTTGGTCACCATTATCACTGACCACAAGAACCTCTCTTACATCTGTGATTCCCATAAACTCTCTCACTGGCAGGCCCAATGGGCTTTCTTTTTAGAAGACTTTGACATTATTTGGGCTATCACACTTGGTTCTCAGATGGGCCCAGTAGATGCCCTTTCTCGACATGATGATATTGACACCTCTATGAATAATGTTGACTCTTCCATTGTGCCAGATCTGATCATCATCAATGTGCTCGACCTCTCCCTTGCACGTCATATCCAATCTTCCTCTTCCTCCAACCCCTTTGTTCTTAAAGCCCTTGCAGCTCTTGATGAAGGCTCCCCCCTGTTCACTCGTTCCTCTCTTAGAGACTGGTCCTTTGACAATGGCCACTTATATTTCTGCAGATGCATGTATATTCCTTCTTCTGCCTGCTCTGTGTTGCTTCCTTCCATCCATTCCTCTCCCCTCTCTGGTCACATGGGGGTGTTCCACACCAAGTCAATTCTCAAGCATGACTTTTGGTGGCCAGGCCTTTCTTCCTTCGTCAAACACTTCATTGATGGTTGTGCAATGTGCCAGCAACATAAGGTCAACACCCATTCTACTGTTCCTCCACTCTTTCCCATCCCTTCTGCTGTGTCCTTGCCCTTCAAGCAGTTGTCGATGGATCTCATCACTGATCTTCCCACCACCTCTGGTCACGATTATATCCTGATTGTGGTCGACCATGGCCTTACAAAGGGTGTAGTCTTCATCCCTTGTTCAAAAACCATTGGCGCAGCAGAAGTAGCAAGCCTTTTCTTCCACAATGTCTTCAAACATTTTGGCTTACATGACACCATCATCTCTGATAGAGGTCCTCAGTTTGCTCCCACCTTCACAAGAGAGCTCGCTTGCCTCTTAAAGTATGACATTTGTCTCTCAATGGCCTATCATCCACAAACAGATGGCCAAATGGAACAAGCCAATCAAGAGCTAGAGACTTATCTTTGGATCTTCTGTGCCAATAACCTCTCTTTCTGGACTGAAATCTTAACCACAGCCAAATTCCATCATAACTCCACTCCTCACATGTCAACAAAGAAGTCCCCCTTTTCGTTACTCTATGATTATGATTCACATTCATATCCCCCTTTGGGAAAAACATTTCTTCCAGCCCTAAAAATGTAACTTACCTCCCTCGACAAGGCTTGAAAAGAAGCTTTAGCAGCCCACAAATCAGCATGAAAGCTCATGTCAACCAGAACAACTGGTTGCTTCACACCATGGAAAGTAGGCAATAAAGTATGGCTTGAAGCCACTCACCTCTGCCTTAACTACCCCTCCTGAAAGCTTGCCCCCAAACATCACAGCCCTTTTGAAATAACCCAAGCCCTTTCCCCTTTGACTTAACAGCTTCACCCTCCCCCCACATGGAAAATACATGATGTGTTCCATGCCTTGCTTCTATCTCCCTATCACACCAGTGAAGCATATGGCCCAGTGTTCCAATCTCCACCTCCTGATATCATAGATAATGAAAAAGAATGGAAAGTTGAGGCAATTATAGCTTACAAAGGTCCTCAATCACATTGCCAGTACCTAACCACATGGAAAGGCTATCCATCATCCGAAAATACCTAGGAACCAGAGTCTAATCTCCACCATGCTCCCACCATCCTCTCAGCTTATAAACGGAAGCACTGTCTTTGAGTTGGGTCATCAGTCAGTTGATGGTCTCTCTGTGAGTATCTTCTGCCTGAGCCCAAACTCCATTGTATGTTCCCTTTCCCTATTGACCTATATCACAATGTTGTCTCTATCCTTGTCTGTTGCCTTGTCTCCCTTATCTTCATCTTACAATCCATTGTCATCTTTACGTGCAAGACATGTCTATCCTTCGCTCTTGCCCACACATGGGATCCACTTGCTTTATGCCGCAATCCTCAACTCTCCCATCCTCCAAAACATAGAAGAAGATCCCCTCTTCCATGAAGATACCATCAGCCAAGATCTTATCTGCACCTATCATGGAGTCTCTAGGACTTAGTTATTGATCAATGCTGCTGAATTCCCAGACGCGGCCCTTTGTTTCGCCTTAGGAGATATCTTCCGCCACCTTATTAATGCACTACACAGTCATGGCTTCAGAACTTTCATCACCACTCTTCCTCCTCCCATTATCTACCCTACTTTCTGCCACGTATATCTTTCTCTCCCCCAGGACCAGCGTGATTTATACTTACAACAATTAGACAATATCCTTAGTCCCACAAATTCTTTAATCCACCTTACCCCCAAACAAGAACCTCTCCCTGTCCCAGCTCCTGATCTCCCTCTCGCTGTCAGACTCTCATCCCCTCCTCCTTCTTCTACCCCAACCCTCGTCACCTCTGATGACAGACAAGATAGCTCTTCAGAACCTGACAATGCCCTTTGCCCAACCAATATCATTCCTGTCCCTCACAAAACCCCCCAAATGTTTCAGCTCCATGATGGTCACCGATCCCTTTCTTCCCCTGTCTGGGTTCTTCCAATGCCAGATTGTATATGGCTCAGGCCATCCTCCCCATCCATGGAATGCTACCAATGTCATCGTCTGGGTCACTATCAGCATGAATGTTCTGAATATCGCTGCCCTCACTGCCATATTCCAGCCCTGGGTTATCTTGCCCAATCTTGCCTTATAGAGTGACTTCAAAAACCCTTTCCATACTAATCCAGAATGTGGTGTGTGAAGTGCACCATCAAACAGCATGGGAATTACGCTTAGCATTGGTGGAGTTATAAATAGTACATACTCTCGGCTACAATATTGCCTCCTAGGTCATGTGATTTGGTCCACATTCCAGAGAGATATAATCAATTCAAAACAGCAATACCATGGAAAGGGTTTTTTCACTTTTGAAATAACAAGGGTATTTGGATATTATCAGTACTTGGTATAGCCTCTTTTTGCTCTAAGCACTGCCTGAACCCTTCTAGGCATGCTTTCAATCAATTTCTGACACTCCTCAACTGGTATCCTATCCCACTCCACTTGAACCCTTTCCCACAATTCATGAATCCCATTGGGGGGG
>JBBPRF010000307.1:0-31371 GCA_038092875.1 Lanmaoa pseudosensibilis
TCGCATACACAGTTGAACACCCACGGGTAAATCCACTTACCCGTCTACCCACCCGCGGGTTTACCCATACCCATCTCCTGGTAACCCGGGTTGGGTACGGTCATAGTGGAACAGCGTCCAATTACCCACGGTCAGTACCCGGTCAATACCCGGTCACACCCGTGGTAGACCCTAGTTTTTGGTAGAGTTGTCGACAGTGAATGTTACCGGGTGAGAGAAGATAGAATAGGGTATCCGGGCCCTCCGAAGCTGCGTACTTTAGGCATCCTTGCACGTTTGTTCGTGTCCCAAGCCTCCTTCACAAATCGTGCAAAACACGTGTTTATACCATTCTCCGTTTCTTTGGCGTGTGGTACCCTGATGACTGGGGCTGAAAGGATTAGCTACTTCGAGTCAGCTTCGATTAATTCACAAAGATACACGCGCCGGTAGATGGTCATTGTAGCAATTTGAGGGGAATGGAATCTGTTATTGCTAAGGGATGATCGAGGAATGGATGTCTTTTTACCCACATTCATATTATCAAGCGCTGAGGCTCCGCTACCCTCGACCCATGTACAGCCGCTTCCCCGTGATTAAGTGTATACGCTGAAGCATGACGTGAGTGAATTCCCATTCGTATTCGAGTAAACGCTGAGACGTTGTCAACAGATGATGAAAATGTTTAGGGTTCCAAGCCCTGGTCAGTTCCACATCACTCAATTGTTATCTCGCAGCGGCCGAGGAGTTCGGAGTCAAGCTCTTCACGCTTGCTCGCGGGACATGACAGTGAATATGGGCTCTGGCTTCCTGCAGTCTGAGAGACGCATATCGCTGAGCTCTTGAAGTTCCTAGAGCCGACCTGCACAGGCAGTTGGCAATCACAGAGCTTCGTCATTTGTCTGACCTGTGAGTGCATTCGTTCAACTTTGTGGTACTCTAGAGATATGCTCTGGTATTGTGGATTGCAAACATGTAAGACATAAGGTTGACCGCAACCTATCTATCCATTAGACGGATGGGGAGACGAACGCAAGATACCGAATTGTAAGCTAGAGGGACTAAGTTTACAGATGATTGTTCATTATGAAACACAGCATTTGATCGGGCTAGACTACCTAGGATTTTCGTCGCAGGAGAGTGCGCCTGGAGAATAGGGACCCTCATTTCGGCCATCTCTTTACACGTCTACTACGTAATTACAAATCGTATTGTTTCCGAGGCTGTTGGCGAGAGGTGGCCCCACCTCAGCTAAGGTTCCATGTTTCCGGTTTTAGCTCCTCTTTGCAGGAAAGAGGCCACAGAAAAGGCTTGCGGGCATGTCCGTGTCCATCCTATATAGACAGATTTGCTGATCTGTTTCTCCATCTTTCCCGGGGTCGATAAGCCCGCGTACGATGGCCAACGCACAGTCGTGCGTATTGTCGAACCGTTTAGAAAGAGCGCCTTCATGTATCAGTTTCTGCCAGAACTCCCCTTTGAGCTGGGCCTCCCTATTTTCTACCACGGCTCGGTCCTTTGCTTTGTCCCACATGGTCGTGACTAGACGCGCTCGATGTAGGGGTACATTGCCGCAAAGCCGACCAAACATCTGGAGATTCTTGTAAACAGAACCAGACATACGATTGTCGGTGATTCGATGGAGGTAGATTATCCCATCGACTTTGAGCGTGGCACCGTCTTGATATCTTTGTACATGTTAGGGGAAATAGAAAATGATCAGAATAGACGTACTTCTGTTTGAGCCAGTCGGCAATGTCCATTATTACTTCTGCATCTGGTCGAGACGCATCGCCGAACCCAGGTGTGTCAACCAACACAAGACGACGACCATTGTCCTCGATGGGGTATGGGATGACGCTCTGGGTGTCAGACCTGAGGTTACCCGCGTTACGCTGTTCTGCGTTCCCGGTGAGGGTGTTAATGAACTGAACGCGCATAGCATAAGAATCCGACGTCAACAGTACCACGGACCACTTACATTAGTCTTTCCGGATCCCGTTGACCCCATAACACTGTTTTGCAGAACTGTTTCAGTACGGTGACGATAATCCTGGACGAAGGATACTCACACAATGATAAAGTCCTTTGGATATGCCTTGAAGCGGCCTTTGGTCATGATGGTTTTGGTAGAGTTGTCAACAGCGACTGTTACTAGGTGAAGACGATGGAGTGAGGTCGCCGGGGTCTCCAAAGCTGCATACTCTATGCATCCCCGCACGTTTGTTCGTGCCCCTAAGCCTGCTTCGCAACACATGAGTTTGTGACTCAGATTCCATTCTTGTCCATTCCCATACATAAACGTCCAATCGTGTAAACCGCGTGTTTATCCAATTTGCCAGCCATTCGCCTTTCCTTTGGCGTGTGGCACCCTGAGATGACTGCTGGGCACAGGGCTGAAGGGGATTAGCCACTTCGAGCTGACTTCGAATAATTGCTGCCTCAAGGTACACGCGGTAGATGATCGTCATAACAGATTGAGGGGAATGCTATTCTTGCTATTAGTCTAAGGGATGATCAGGGAGAAATGGACATCCTTTTACCGACACTCATGTTATGAAGCGCTAAGCTTCCATTATCAAGTGTGCGTACAGTTGCTTCCCTGCGACCAAGTGTGTACGTTACCCGCATTGATGAAAACATGATCCCACTGGCACCTTGGAAAGAGCTTAAAATTAACTGTACACTGCCAGTCCGAAACTAGGATCGTGATCAGATGGTGGTGTGGCTCCCACTCATTGAGCTGAGGCCATGATGATCCAGGAGAATGCAGCTCCAAGATATACAGCAGTGGGCTGAGGTACATTTGGACCGCCATAGCCTAGGGACAGTGGGAGGGTGCACAATCAAAGAACCAGTAACGAGTGGCTCGTAGGGGTGTGTGTGAAAAAATGACATTACATAACACACTGTCCCGACTAACAACACAGCTCAACGAAGTATCGTAGCCAATTCTGCGCACAAGCAAACAACTAAGTGTTGGTCTTACTAATAAAAAAACTTGGTTTCAGGATAACTAGCGGTGGAAGAAGAGGAAAGAGCACATGCCGTTTTCGAGCCAGCCACTGAAGCACGCGCCTGATCAGCGAGGTGTTTCTCGCTCGCATCTCCTCATACGTAATCCGTATCCGAGCATCTAAGATGTCATCCTCCGCTTGTAAGTCCTGGACACGAGCCGCGTTTCCCTCTGTGGATGCCTGAGCGACGAGGTGCGGAAGCACTTCCCTCCGCCGTGAAAGGAGCTTTTGAGATTGGATGTACGATGGCCCCCAAGTGCCGGGTTCGTTTGAACGTCTTTCTCGATCTTCGAGCTCCTCTTGAAGTAGACGCACTTCACCTCCCATGAGCTCGCTCGCGATGTCCCAGGCGGAAGTGCGCTGGTTGTCGAACCGTTTGAAGAGTGCGCGAACATTTTCCTTCTGAAATTCTTCTTTAAGAAACCTCTCTCGCTTCTCCGCCTCCGCTGTATCGTCTACGTCGTCCCACATGGTTGTCACTAGACATATGTGACGCACAGCCACACCACTGCACAACTTGCGAAGCATTTCAATGTGTTTATGCGGAGACCCTTGGATGTGATTATCTGTGATGCGATGGAGGTAGATTATCCCTAGTCCTGTGATGGACCTGTAGCTTTCCGCATGTCAGGGCATCAATAGGCAAGGTTCCCTAAGAAACAACCACGTACTTCATCTCTAACCACTTGACTACATGCTTTAATATCACTTCATCCGGCAAATAGGTGCTATCGAGTCCTGGGGTGTCGACAAAGACCAGATCTCGACCATTACGTTCAACCACGTGAGGGGTGACGCTTCGGGTGCCAGCACTCAAAGAAGCTGAAATGCCATCTCCCGATGTCCCAGTGAGTGCATTGATGAACTAATAGTTCTCAAGATGAGAGTTGAATGTCAACGAGTTTTCACTCACATTGGTCTTTCCAGATCCTGTTGCTCCCATAACACTGTTGCCAGATTTGTTCAGTATATTGACAAGGCCCCTGAATGAATGGTTCACACATGAAGATCATGTTATCCACGATGCGATTGTTAGAAGCCATGGTGATAGCAGGTTCTAAGCATCGATGTAAAGTAGTGCAGATATGGAAAAGGGGGCGGACAATGACACTCACCTTGGATGAGCTCACTCATGATCTCCCAGGCGGAACAACGCTGGTTGTTGAACCTTTTGAATGTTTCACGAACGTTTTTCTTCTGGAATTCCTCCTTCAGAAACTCTTCTCGCATCTCTGCCTCAGCTGTATCGTCTACGTCGTCCCACATGGTCGTCACTAGACATATTTGACGCACAGGGACGCCGCCACACTGCTTATGAAACATTTCGAGATGCTTATGCGGAGAGCTTTGGATGGGATTGTCGGTGATTCGATGGAAATAGATTATCCCTAGTGTGATGTTGGATCCGTGGCTGTCCGCATGTCAGGGCATCAATAGGCAAGGTTCCCCGAGGCAACAATCACATACTTTTTCTCTAACCACCTGGCTACAAGCATTAATATCACTGCATCCGGCAAATAGGTGCTATCAAGTCCCGGGGTGTCGAGGAAGACAAGACGTCGGCCGTCATGTTCCACAGTGCGAGGGATCACGGATCGAGTTCCGGCAGCCAAATTACCTGCCATGCTGCCATCAGATGTCCCAGTGAGGGCATTGATGAACTGAAAGTTTTCAACATGAGAATTAAACGTCAATAACTTGCTCTTAACCCACATTGGTTTTTCCAGATCCTATCGGTCCCATAACACTGTCAGATTTTGGTCAGTATGTCGGATTATGACTTCAAAGGAGTGGTACATGCACGAATACCATGTTGTTCAGCTTATCGTTACCGGATGTCGAGGTCGTGGTGATAGAAGCATGATCTAAATCATCGACATGAAATTGTGCAGAGTGGGAAAGCTAAATGGTCAATGACACGAACCTCTGATGAGCTCGTTTATCGTATTCCAGGCGGAAGAGCGCTGGTTATCGAACCTTTTGAAGGTTTCACGAATGTTCTTCCTCTGGAATTCTTCTTTCAGGAACCTCTCTCGCGTTTCTGCCTCTGCTGTATCGTCTACGTCCTCCCACATGGTTGTCACCAGACATATTTGACGCACAGTGACGCCGCTACATTGCTTACGAAGCATTTCAATATGTTCATGCGGAGAGCCTTGAATGCGATTGTCGGTGATGCGATGGAAGTAGATTATCCCTAGTTCTGTGATGGATCGATAGCTTTACACATGTCAGAACATTAATAGCCAAGATTTCTACTAGTTAATAATCACATACTTTGTTTCCAACAATCTAGCTACAGGCTTGAATATCGATGCGTTTGTCGAATAGGCGTTATTGAGTCCTGGGGTGTCGACGAAGACTAGACGTCGACCACCACATTCTACCACACGAGGGGTAACCCTTCGGGTGCCAGCATTCAGATAAGCCGCTCTGTCGTCCCCCGTTGTCCCAGCCAGAGCGTTGATGAACTGATAACCCTCAATATGAGAATTGAATGCCACTCGGTCCCGGACTCACAGTGGTCTTTCCAGCTCCTGTCGGCCCTATCACACTGTCGAAACATTGTTCAGAATGTTGGATGACCGTGGAAGAATGATACACACACGAATATCATGGTGTCCACTGTCCAAGCTATCGTTTCAAGGTGTCCAAGCAATAACGAAAGGTGCGCCGGGTAAGCGCAAATCCCTCGATGTCGTAAATCTAGGCCCGTGGGTGCCACAGAAGGCAGTGCCAGTGGTCCGGCCTAGGTGTCTTCCTGCTTCAACCTTCGGCGCCCAAAACTCGAGCTTCCTCCAATGGCAGGCTTCCCTGTGTACTTATACGTATATGCCCTTTACCATAGTCTCGGATCTAGACGTTTACTACTTGAAAATTTCATAATAGGACCAAATTCGTCCGGGTCTGAAGTCCGGATACCTTCATGTTGAACAGCGGATGATTATCGATTAGATTTGGTGTTCCCAATCCGGGGTTCACAAATCTGCAACGATACCTTGGCCTCAATGACTGATCCATATCGTTCTAGGCTGGTCACGTGTGACCTTCCGAGAATTTAGGGGAGCACCGGGCAGATTGGTCATGCGCAGGGGTTGGCTCGCCGCAGGCGGGCCGAACCTCGGCAAGGGGTGGATTTCCAGATGTGGAAATGACCACCCAAGGGGTGCCGCCCCGGCACACCGCTGCAGCCTCGGAAAATGCGAGCGGAGTGTGTATCGGGGCGCTAATACGGGTCACATGCACACGTCGGACCTTCAAGATAGATAGGTCGATAGGTCGATCGGTCGACCAATCGACCCCTGCGCATGCCGGTGCTCCCCGTGCATGAGTCAGCGAGATGGCGCAGCTTATTGCTTCTCGCCATCTCGCTGCATCCTCTGTAGCGTTAGCTGGGGAGCGACCTCGCTCCCCCATCCTGTCGTTTTTCGTACACACCCTCCACACCCTCTCATCAGGTCCAACGACCGATGAAGCATCTTCCACAAGACCCATCATCGTCCGTTGCACGCTCTCGTCCACAGCCTCGTCTCGCGACCTGCTGGGGTCCCACCCAACCCCGCAGCTCGCTCTCGCGGCCAGGACGTGCCTTGGGCTTTTTTGCCCATACCCCTCCGTATCCTTACGTCGTAGTACTAGCATCTTCTAGTCTCACCTTCTGTATATGCCTCAGCCGTATACCCTCGTTCTTGTTCGCAATATGAGCGATCGATATTCACGGACAGATATCATCCGATGAACACACTTTAGGTGGGCATCTTGGGCAATTCATTATACTGTATTGAACAGCAGCGACGACGAATGATGATTACACAGTTACGCTCAACCAGTTGATATTTTCCAGAGCCCTCCGGAAGTGAGACAGATCTAGATCAGCACGTCAGCTACAGCGACAGTACAGACTGTTACAGGATCGCGAATATGTAAACAGGATTAGCCGGAACCAGTGGCAGCATTAGTAGAAGAACGGGTGTAAACATTGCCAAGTAAAGGTATGAAGGACTAAGTCTCCAGCTTGACAGCTTTCTATACAACGCGGCGTTCGATCAGGGCTCCACGAAAGTGAGAGAGCGAATCGGACTTACTGAACGGGATTTTCGTCCATACAGCCAGAGGAGAATACGCCTAGAGATTGGGATCTTCATCTCCTTCATCTCCTCGAACGTCTTTTGTAACTGCGCGTTGATCTTGTCATGCTCCTCCTGCAGACTCTTGGCTAAAGTTGGATCGTTCTGGGTCTTTGCATCATCCGCAAGCTCCTTAAGCGTCTTCTTCTGTTCTGCAAGAAGTTGCTGAAACCGAGAATACAGAACCTTGGCTGCCTCTGTCTCGTTTAGACGCTTTTGTTGTTCGACAAGCTCTTCCTGCAGGAGAAGCTCATCTCCATCTTTTTCGAGACCTGTAAGCTCGTGTACGATGGCCCATGCAGAATGGTACGTATTGTCGAACCGTCTAGCAACGGCGCCTTCATCGACCAGTTTCCGCCAGAACTCGCCTTTCAGCTGGGCCTCCCTATTTTCTGCCACGGCTCGGTCCTTTGCTTTGTCCCACATGGTCGTGACTAGACGCGCTCGATGGAGGGGTGCATTGCCGCAAAGCCGACCAAACATCTGGAGATTCTTGTAAGCTGAACCAGACATACGATTGTCGGTGATTCGGTGGAGGTAGATTATCCCACCGACTTTGAGCGTGGCACCGTCTTGATATCTTTGTATATGTTAGGGGGGTATAGAAAATGTTCAGAGTAGACGTACTTCTGCGTGAGCCAGTCAGCAACTATCCTTAGGATCTCGCTATCTGGCCGATAGGTATCGTCGAATCCGGGTGTGTCAACCAACACAAGACGACGGCCATTGTCCTCGATGGGGTATGGGATGATGCTCTGGGTGTCGGACCTGAGGTTACTCGCTCTGCGATGCTCTGTGTTCCCAGTGAGGGTGTTGATTAACTGAACGCCCCTAACATGAGAATCCGACATCAACGGAACTACGGACCACCTACATTACTCTTTCCGGATCCCGTTGGCCCCATAACACTGTTTTGCAGAATGATTCCAGTACGGTGACGATAATCCTAGACGAGGGATACTCACACAATGATAAAGTCGTTTAGACATGCCTTGAAGTGGTGTTTGGCCATGGTACTTTTGGTAGAGTTGTCGATAGTGAACACTGCCCGGTGGGAGAAGATGGAATAGGGTCGCCAGGTTCTCCAAAGCTGCATACTTTAAGCATCCGAACACGTTTGTTCGTACTCCAAGGGTCCTTTACAAAGTCGTGCAAAAGGTGTGTTTGTATCATTCCCCGCTCCATTGGCGCGCGGTACCCTGAGATGACTGCTGGGCATGGAGCTGAAGGGATTAGCTATTTCGAGCCGGCTGCGAGTCTGCGACTAATTCCTAAGAGATACATGCGGTAGACGGTCTTCCTAACGGATTTATGTGGATGCTATGGATGATCAAGAAAAAGTGGTTATCCCTGTACCCACATTCATATTGTTATCAAGCGCTGACGAAGGCTCCACCAAGTACATGCACAGCTGGGGTTTTATGTGACAGAACATGTGTTGATTAACTCAGGCTGGGCGGGATGTGAGCATTCAACATGAGTTGACCTCAAGGTGATAAGAATCTCGCGTGTAATTTCATGGAGCCACTGCACTGAATTGAGCAGATATCACCCGCGGCAGCGAGATATTTGTGAGAAGGGGATAAGTGGAGCAAAGTTCAAACAAGAATGTCTTTCTAGCAATATTTGCCACGAGCTTACAGCCTGACATCGTATAGATCACTGAACAGTAGGACCCTCGGTCAAACAGATATCTGTTGAGTTCAGCAACCGGCCTGTTCGAATATTTGAGCACTGGTATGGATCCTGCTCCTCAACCCTCTTTGATACACGCTTTTTTAAGTTAATACTAAAACAAAAACGAGGATCTACCGTGCACAGCATACAGCCCCCCATCGTTGAGGCAAGGCTGCTGACCGATCCATCAAATGTCTGCCATTGGATGTACGCTGTCCGTGAACGGTTAACTTGAAGCGGAGAGTGGTCGTGAGTTGTTCCCAAGATCGTACCGCGCTCCTCGCCTCTCTTTAGCTTGGTTTTACTTCCCTCGTTGCAAAACTACGTGACCTGATATCCGTACTCGAGGCCCTTCTACACCTTCCCGTGTCGTCCACTCTCACCACAAACCAGAATATGGCTTCTGGTCATGGCTCGATCCCATCATCGAAGGGTCAGGTCGACCCCGCAGTAACAACCCCGTCCGACGGCAGGTCCGGCGACAACTTTGTTTCCAGCTCTGATTCCACTCCCCTCTCGCTTCCAGCATCCGACGTCGCGTCCTCCAGTCACTCACCTCCTCCGGACCTCCCTGGATCTATATTGCCAAATTGTTCTTGTGTCCATGATGTCAAGTCAGGCGACTATCACAGTTCCGTCGACGAAGATGACATAGTAATCGCGTACGTTTTCCTAGAGTCACACTCCATTTCGCTTATCACACATTCTATCAGCGTTATGGGACCCACAGGAGTAGGCAAGAGTTCAGTGAGTCAGTCGTCACGAGGCTCCATACTCCAGTGAGACTGAGACATCCATAGCTCGTGAACAAAGCGGCTGGGAGGATGGAGGTTATGGTAGGCGACGACTTGAAATCCAACACACGAGCAGTGCAGCCCGTCCGCTGTCCCCATCCTGACGGTCGTCGGAGTATTGTCCTGGTAGACACCCCCGGATTCGACGACACACACGTTTCTGACAGGGAGAATCTAAAGATCGTAGCCAATTGGTTGAAGGAAACGTGAGTCGACCTGCGCGGAGCGAGCCTCGCCTAACTCGACACTCGCAGGTACCAAAACAATATCAAACTTGCGGGTATCCTGTACCTCCACCGCATCTCAGACGTCAGAATGGCAGGAACCCCTCTGAGAAATCTGCTTGTATTCCAGGAGTTGTGCGGTGACGGAGACCTGAAGAACGTCGTCCTTGTCACAACAATGTGGGACGAGGTTGAAGACGAATCAATTGGTTCCGAGAGGGAGAAGGAGCTTCTCTCGACCTTCTGGAATTGTATGATAAACCACGGCTCGCGCACTCATCGTTTCCAAGGAACCCCCGAATCAGCTTGGGAGATCATCAATCTTTTAGACTTGGAGGGATCTCGCCAGAGTCGCATGCCACTAGAAATTCAGCGAGAAATGGTTGACCGCGGTTTGCAGTTTAATGAAACAGCTGCAGCGAAAACATTGCACCGTTCCCTCGTCCGAATGGCGGGAGGGTTTAGAAAGGTCTGGATAATGATGCGTAAGCTTAGGCAGAGAGAGGGGTCAGTGGAGAGCTCCGCGCTTAGTCAGCATTATAGGCGTAGTTTGTAGAGTACGTAGAGGTTTTCCAGCACATTCCATCCTTCCGGCGCGACAGCGCTGTCCCACACTCTGGCTTGTCCAACGTCCTCAGCACGTCCTCCACGACCAGATCGAGCTCTTCAGAAATTATTTGGTCTGCTGTTTCGTTGACGGATACTGCAAGCATTCCTTCCAATGATTCCAGGCACCCGCCCAGCCCACCTCTTCGGGTTGCAGCGCTACCACTCGCCAAAATGCGCTCATAGCCAATCACAGGTCTCAGGCTTGTCCATCAAGTGGCGGACATGGTCTCTACCTCCATGTTCCGAGGAGCAATTGGGACAGTCTTGCAGATAGCTCAATGGATCGAGGTCAGTACTCTACTATTGAGAGTCGAACGCCATTCTTAGAGTTTTCTAAGGGAATTGGCGGCACACATCATACAATCAGTCAGGTGATAGAGAACTCTGGATGGCTGCTCGATGAGATCGCACGATATGCAGCGGAATCCAAGCCGACCAGCGACCAGAGATATGAAGACAACATCGAGCACTTTTCAAAAGTATGTCACCTCGAGGAATTGCCACTAAGGGTAGACGCGCATGGTTATGATCAATTTAGGGAGCTGAACAGTCTTCAAAAGGTTGTGGAGAAGATTTCGGATAGAGTGCTATTCCCCGCTTTTTCCTGTACAATGTGGCTATCCATGGCGTGCACCGCCTCGGTCAGAGCGATCAGGGATAAGCCTGGAGTATGTTCTTTTTAATGCCTGGGCTTACTCTTGCTGATGGTGTTGAATAGGTTAAGCTTACTGCGGACCATCGTCAGGCTATCGCACGCCTCCAAGATCAGCTGACGGCGCTATGTAAAAGTACAGCAATGGTGTATCCGTTTTACGGAATTACCGGAATACTCCCTGATCTTTGTGGTAGCGGAAATGCGAATGTGGGAAGTCGGTCGTTCATGAGAAGAACCACGAGAAAACATACAGCACTCCGCTCAATCCTTGTGATTACTAATGGTGAATGGACTCCCAGGTCATGTAGCCCATGTTCTCGAAATGCCACCTGTACCAGACTAACCTGTAACCTCGAGGCGCTAGTCGCCAGAGCAAGGTCACTTTGGTGCTATAACGCTCGCAAGAATCATTGCAGGTACCAGTGACAACAGTGAAACTATGATTCTTCCAAAATCAAGTAACACAAGCCACGGTGATCAGTTTCTAAAGAGCTCCTTCATAGCTCTCCATGCTACTTCTGGCTCTCCCTGGAAAACTCCCTGGGGTACCGGGGCCTGCCATCCGGATTTCTTTAGCGACTCCATCTGGGTATGAAGCCTAGATCTGCGCTCCGTGATCTTGGATTTGGAAACGTTGCCCGAAGTCTTATCATAGCTTATCACGATGACTAATCGCTGCGGGAGATGGACGTCACTGATTGGAAGAATAGTGGAGAATTCCAAGAGGTGGTTTTGGATAAGTTCAAGCTTAGGATGTTTCGACTCGATGCATGTAAATCACCCCGACGTATCGGGACTTGTGACTATCGACTTCACATGCTAACGAGGAAGTAAGGGAAGTCTCACACTGTCTGGTCGAGCCATATCATAAACTCCTTTTGTGCATCAGGATGATTGCACCAGTTAGGAAAGAAGGGGCGTCGACGAGTGTGATGCTCTTCCTCTTCGCTTCATCAGTCAATTCACACCGAATCGCTTGAACCTTTCCAGTGGAAGGATGATGGCAGTCTCCGCTTCTTGCGATTAAATCACTGTTTGTTGCTTCCATGGTGAACTGAGATAGAGCTGGAACGAAACCAGGTATGTGGGAAATGAACCTATGCACGCATCCAACTTTTTCTGGTTCCTGTAGGCCCCACTACACTAAGACGGCTCATTGTCAGGGATGGATGGAAAGCGCGATGACCCTTGAACATACAATGCCACCACATCATCTTCAGATATATGCGGAGTGTGGGCGGGTGAGTCTCGCTTGATTTTGTTCCGCAAATCAGCAAGCATTCGGGTCAAATTGTGTACCACTGGTATGACCTGAAAAGTATCCACGGACTCTAGATCTGTAATTCGCTGTACAGAGTGTAAGTGCGGCCTGACTGACTGACTGACTGACTGACTGGTCGGATCGGACTTGGAGAAATGTGATCAGTACCTGTGCACAACAGATTTATGGATACTTAAATCAACTTTCAACGTCAAAGAGGATCATCAAGTATAGTCCTGAGCCAAACTTCAAATTTTGTTTTGTTTTCAGGCCTGAAATTGGGTTTGAATACTGTGTAGTTGGGATTAAATAATTTGAAGTTTAGTTTTACATTTATATAGTAAGCTATACCACGGGCCGGATACTTACACGGCGTTGTCGCCCTTGAGTCGGCCAGGGTGCGGAGTAAGTGTCAAGATTTATGTAAACAAATTGATGTTTCGCTGATGTGTCTCAAGACGAAGGTGCAACATAAAGAATGTGGAAAGTTAGTAACGTTTTCCCGTCACTCACCACTGACTGGTCAGCAAATGTCAGTTAAATTCCCAACAGATTCTCCACGGGAAAAAGCCGAAGCAAAATGACCAATCCCAGGGAGAAATACCGACGACTCGGCAAGCCGCCAAAACCAGACAAAGACACTCTCCGCCTGAGACGCTGGCAGACGGAGAATACACAGAGACGGATCAAGGAACTTCTCAGATAGTCAACGAATGTCATGCAACGGTAAACATAGAGGACCTAGAAACAGATGATATCGTGATAGCGTACGTGATATAAGTCTCGATCGTGAAATATCTGACCTGATATCCGAAGTATCATGGGTCCAACAGGTTCTGGAAAGAGCACGGTGAGATAAACAGCAACTCGTGGAGATCGTTCACTCATGTGCCGTCAGTTCATATGCTCCGCGAGTGGACGTGATACTCAGGGGGTCGGTCATGAGTTGAAATCATTCACGAGTGAGGTCCTTGCTATCAAATTCTGGGACCAGGAGTATAGGCGAAACGTAGTCCTCGTGGATACACCGGGCTTCGACGACACATTGAAATCCGATTTTGACATCTTGAGCATGATTTCAGATTGGCTCAACTCAAGGTAAATCATGATGTTTACTAGTCCGCGTTTCTCACCTCCATTCTCGCGCTCACAGTTACAAGAAGAAGAAACTTCTCTCTGGGATTTTGTATCTCCATCGGATGACGGACAACCGCATGGCCGGTACATCGCTGAGGAACCTCCGAGTATTTCAAAAACTGTGCGGAAAAGATGCTCTACAGAAGGTATATCTCACTACGACAATGTGGGATGAATGTGACCCGACGGTCGGCGAGAGGAGATTGGATGAGCTCAGGACGGATTACTGGAAGGCAATGATTAGTCAGGGAGCCCAGGTGGCTCGCTGCAGGAAGGACGATGACTCCCCGAAGAGGCTTGTTCGACATATCGTTGCTCAGGAGGATGCTCGCAAGGTGCTGCTAATTCAAGAAGAAATGGTCGAGCTGAAGATGGAGCTCAAAGAAACAGCTGCTGGGCAACAACTGTATTCCCAGCTGGAGACGCTGGTCGAGAAACAAACGGCAGTTCTACAGAGGATCGCCAAGGAAAAGAGAGCGGCTTCGGAGGCAAGCATGTTGGTAGAGCTTCAGGCAGAGTATGATGACTTGCGGGCGCAGATAGATGAAAAGTTGCGTCAAATGCATGAGCTGAAGTTGTCACGGTTGAAGAATCTTCTCCGTTTCTTTTCCTGGAGACGAGACTGACGGTGAGCCGAGATCAAAAATCTATGTGTCGTTTGACGTTCATCATCTACGGCCTCATCAGTTAACGGATCAGCCAATGGTTCGGAACGTTTGAAATCTTTGAAGAATCAATCATGTATCTATCGCAGGACCTCCAGATATGATACTAGATTATGCTTATGCTGCGACGTTTGAGTAACGTCTCCTCGCAGTTAGTGAATGTGGTGTTTTAGTACGGCCGATAAGAATGGTTCAACGTATTGCACATAGGAAGAGACAGTGACTCTTAAGTTCATCTCGGCACGGGATTTACATGCATGGGTATCTACAAGGTATGGCAACATCATCGTTCGTGGCAATATTCGGATCTTGTCATTGTACCTGTACGTTTTGCTGACCATTTTTGTACCAGTCAACCTAAACCCCGATGCTCGCACAGGTGATGGCAGATCAAGAGAGCGTGGAGAGCGTGATCGACGCGTAGCCCATCTGACTGCCGGGCACGAACTCGATGTCGGTGAACCTTTTCAAGACCGATGGTGGCTCCATCGCCGAGGCTAGGTGGTGTAGTAGATAGAGTGGGTGATCCACGGAGGGAGTGTGTCAGGTGACATGTTCAAGTTAGAGTGGGGCAAAAGGGAAACGTCGAGGCAAACGAGAATGGCCAGGCTAGTACTCGCTAGTCTGGTCACCAGACTAAGTACTCGCCACCATAGCGTGATCCTGCGTGCTTCAAGTTACTGTAAAAGTGGCACGCTGATATATCTGTTGAATTCAGCAACTGACTTGCTCGAACATCTAAGCACTGAGATGGATGTCGGCAGTGTCCATGCTTTTCCCTCCCCTTTAGTTTGGCACTCAAGAAATACCCTAAAGGAGTGTAAAACGAGGAGTTATCTGTGTAGAGCATACAGCTTCCTATCGTTTGAGGCAAAACTACTTATCTGCCCATCAAATGTCCGCCGTTGGGCGACGCTACGCTGTTCATGCATGCATGAACAATCAGCCGGAGGGCGCTGGTGATCTGTGGTTGCAAGATCGTTCTTTAGCGCTCGAGCAGAGTGGTTAGTCCTGTGTTCCTCGCCTCTCGTTAGCTTGGATTCGCTTCCCTCGTTGCAAAGCCATCGTAACCTCTTCCTGCGTCGTCCATGCTAACTAGGGATCATCGTAGACACGTCATCCTTTCACACTGGCGCTGACGAAGATCAAGGAGCAGAGAAGAAAATGAATCCATGATTGAGCAATCCAAGGCATACTGTCTTGGTTGTTGAAGTTGATATTCCTTATTCCGTATTTAGTATACTGCTTACCTAAGCATAGCTACATCGGACCACAGTACCTTTAGTTCATACTTAGTGACACACCGGGAATTCCAATGTTTTGAGGGCTGCAAAATATAATTGAAAATAGAATTACAAAATAAAATATATTGAGTACATCTATTATGGGCCTTAAAATATTATATGTTGGTAGCAGCAATATCTTCTGAGAAAAGATAATCTAGTATTTACATATTATGGACTAGACAAGGTAATTACTTTTGTGAGACTGATAAGATCAAAGATAAGATTTTTTTTTTGTGAATTGACAATTGAAGCTAGACAATATAATATTTAAGCATGCATTTCATATTAATAATAAAGATAATCTTCTGTGACTGAAAACATTAATTATTATATCAGGTGTACAAGGGATTGAAAAAAGTAATTATTTTATGATGTGTTAAAGTGAAAGGGTGATGAGTGGGTGACAAGCAGGCACATGCTGGGTGTCCATTACCTGCTGAGTGCCCATGGGTCAAAGTGTTCCAATTAAGTAGGGAACTCAAACATTCCTGCTACCCCAGTCCCACACTGGCTTCCATGCAGAGAGATCCTGATGCAAGGACAATGAATTACCTGCATGAATTTATAAGTGAATGATGAGAAGGCAAGACAAATAATATTTAGAATATATCTTAAGATCTGGTGGATGGGCGAGACTGTGCAAGGCCTTGTGGGAGGAACATGGTGTTCAATGTTGGCCCAGTCAAAATGGTTTCAATGAGTGGATTCCACTCAGAGTACAATATGTACAAGTATATAGAAGTACATAGAAGTATATAGAACATTGGGAGGGAGATCCAAGCCAATTGTGTACAATGTAAATAATGGAGAGCATACATGACATCATACCAGATATTTAATCAGTTACACTGCACTGTATTTAAGGACATGCACACCAAGGCTATCTCCAAGCCCAGAGAACAACTGAAACATATCCTGGAATTCTTTGTCTGGAAAAGAGCTACATGTATGTAGCCACACTTTGCAAGCCTGGATGAATGCTTGCATTCAAGGGGCACAATGTAGCTGTAGAACATTCAGTAGGCAGCAAAATCAACACAAATAGAATGGCATACTATGATGTTAGGATTTAGTGTTTGCTCAGCAAGCCTGATACTGACATCTTTTGCAGAACATGTATGAGCATCGTCTGGCACTGCATATGCCATGTGATCCAGTCCACTGGGAACAGTAATTTGAATGTTCTCAATATCAGGAAAGCTCTCTGTATAGGAGAGCAAGATTGAAAAAAAGATTCCTCTGAGTGCTTGACTGATTAAGATGAACATTGAGCCTCTGGAATGGGCTGGCAAAGTCAACAAGACACATTAATGTGATGATAATAGCTAAGGAAGCATCTAAGTGAGCTAATGAAGGAATAGAGGCATGGTGGCACTGCTGCTGTGTCATCCTGGATGGAATAGCAGTGATACCATGATCAGTGACACGCAACTGATATACTTGATGCCTGAGGAGAAAGTTGATGAGGCTAGGAATGGGGCAAACTTCCTTGACCTCCAGCACAGATAGCAGTGGAAAGATTGCTGACTGGAGGAGAAGGGACCATTGCCTAGGTTCCAAGCCAGTGTTCCTTAAAGTGAGATGCTGCAAAGGAGCATTGTACAACACGATGAGGGTAAAGGGTATGGTAGATGGTGCAAGGAGGAGTGGGGAATTGATATGAAGCACTTGGAGCCAGCTTTGACAAATGTTGCTGTGACCATTAATACCAGTTTCAACTGCTCCCCAGCTAGTGCTATCACAATGTAAACTATGGCACCCTGACATATTGATTGCCTCCAGGAGGGAGAATGTTACAAACTTTCCCTTCGGCATTGATGAGAACCGTTTCCCTTTCTGTTTCTCCCTCACATGACTCAATTTGGACTTCACCTATAACCTTTGTGATAGCTTGGTTCTTGAATACTGATTTCTCCTATAAAACCCTTTGAACGGACAGCCTCTTTCCTTTAAAGGGTGTTCCCCTTTGTGGACTCCCTTTGTTTCCCCTTCTAGTAGTTTGCTGTGGCACACCACCTGGTCCATGCCCCATAGCTGACCCTATAAATACACTGCCCTTGTACTACTATCCCTCAGCTAGTTCTATGCAATCCAGTGTAGTTTCTAGTCTTCCAGCCTTATTGATTGCAATCTTAAGTACTGAGACTTCTGTTCGCTCTACAAGACTTCAACCTACTCCTATAAGTGGTCGCTATAGCTAGAAGCTATGCTCCAGCATAACAAAAGAACTAGCTTGTCCTTATGCCTCTGCTATTTAGCAGAAGCACAAACCCTTGCCCAACATTTCCAGAGTCGGCAGAAGAGGCTGTCGCATAGATTTGCCTGAACCAGAAGAACTCCTTGGGATTGAGCCACCCAGAGATGAAACCCTTGACAACCTTGATGAGCAAACTCTCCAGCATCTATAGATGTGGAGATGGCAGACACCCCAGCTAGAAAAACCGAGTTGAAAGCTGGTCTCTCTGTTACAATTTTCCTCCTTTCTCCATGTGTTATTCTTCTTCTCTTATGCAGTACTCGCACCACCTGGCGAGGTACACCCAGCCATCCTCATACCGCTGTTCTTCTCCTTACAAATACTGTCTTCCCATTATTTTCACCATTATTCTAATAGACCCTATCTTTGGCTTTACTCGGACTTCATCCCCCATGTCATTTCTCTCACAATGGCGAGTGTCCCTGCTTTCCATATGTTTCCATAGTCTTCTTTTCTAAAATTGCCCTTTGGTCCATGCACGTTGGTCTCCTTTATATAAACCTTTCGTCTATACTTGTATTCCTCATTCTCGATCTACGCAATACAAGCATCCTCTTGAATCACCTCGAGCCTTGAGTCTTAAGTTGATTCTCACCCGACTTCCTTTGTCCTTGAAACCTCCTTACCCCTGTAGGCTAGCGGACGTCGGTCTCTTCATGAGTGTCGCCTGTCTAGTACTACTCTTAGGAGTGTCTCCTTTGTCGTATGCTTCACGTAACAAAAGATCGAGAATATCCTCAGCCCCACCTTTTCAGATGAAGGGCCCCCACCATTACCACCATGAGTCGCTTTGGACGTTGAGAACATCAACCCATAGCACCTCCTCCTGAAGAGGACGAAGACATTGAGCTTGGAGACAATACTACTCCCAGCACCCCACAGTCAGCGCTATTGCAACTCCCAGCGATCTCCAATATCCCCAGCATCACCCAGTGGAACTACATACCCTCCTTTGCCTTAGGAGCCTCCTTGCCCCAACTCCCACCCTTGACCCCAGCACTCACCATGTCTAGAGTACCCGAGCTCAAAGCCGCTCTCTCTGCTGACTTCTCAGGCAAGCCCGCCGACGCATCCAGATGGATCAAAGCTATGAAGGCCTACTTCACCTTGAACCAATCCTTGTATTCCTCTGACAATGACAAGATCATGACGACCCTCAACAAGATGAGTGAGGGTCGAGGAGCCAACTTCACCGAAATGTGGTATGACAAGATGGCGGATCAAACCATCACCACAGGAAAGTCGTTCCCAGACTTCTGCTCCAACTTCGAGTCCACATTCTACCCCTTTGACACCAAAGCCACCACACGCCTGGAGCTTACCAAGCTCACCCAGAAATCCTCCCACTCCACAGATGGAACCACTGATGATGGATTCCAACAATACATCACCGACTTTCAGAACCTCGCTGCCAAAGCAGGTATCACAGATCATATCACTCTCATCGACCAATTCTTGCTTGGCTTAGACCAGCGACTTGCCACTATGATTCTTTCTATGTCCTCGATCCCCACCACCATCAACAAGTGGATCGAACATGCCAAGACCTTCCATGGTCAGAAGATGCACATCCTCGCTTTGAAGAAGGGATGCTTCATCCCTTCATCCTTCACTCGCACCTCAGAAAGAGATCCCAATGCCATGGACATTGACGCCACCACCACCATTAAGAAGCTCACCCCAGTCGAGCAAGCCCATTGTATCAAGGAAGGTCGCTGCTTCCGCTGCCGCCAGGTGGGCCACAACAGCACGAATTGCTCTAAATTCCCTTCAAAGCCACCCCCAAGAAACACACAGCACATCCACGCCTCCACCACCAAAGAAACTCCACCGCCTCACTCTCAGCTAGATGAATACGTCAACTCACTCAAGACTTTGGGAAAGGAAAAGACGGAAATCCTATCCATACTCAAAACGTGTTATGAGGAGCCATCAGAGGAGGTAGCTTCTATCACAGTATTCCCGGATCATATCCAGAAAGCAAAGGATTTTTAAAAAGGAGAGTCGCCCCGACGTCTTCTTTCCTTAACATAGATAATGTACTTGTAGCACCCCAGAATGAAAGAACCATTTGCCTCCCAGTTACGCTACAAGGAACCACCAAAACCATCAAAACCTCCACCCTCATCGACTCAGGAGCAACAGGAAACTTCATTGACTCTTGCCTTCTCTCAGCAGGATTCAAGCTCTCCAAGCTAGATAACCCCCTCATCACCTACAATGTTGATGGAACGGAAAACTGAAAAGGTACCATCAAGTGGAATGCCCAAGTCCCCCTTTACTTGCAGAAGTTTTCTGACAATAATAAGCTCATGGTCACTCGTCTCAGTCGCCCCCAGATCATCTTAGGAATGCCCTGGCTCCAGAAGTGGAATCCCACCATTAATTGAAAGATCTACTCAATCACCATAGAAAATTCCAACAATGGCTATGATGTATACGGATACTTGGTCAATCCGGATCTTGAAATCGCTGAACTCCTTCTCCAAAGGTATCCCCAAGGGGTTGAGAGGTCTCTTTGTGAGTATCCTCCCTCGAAAGGAACCTCTGGTGAAGATATACAATCCACGGAAATCGATAAGCCAACCGAGAACACCATCCCAGGCTTCTGCAAGGATTATGTGGATGTTTTCTCTGAAATCCTCTTCGAGAAACTCCCACCCCACTGCTCTTTTGATCACAAGATCGAACTTAGGGACTCCTTCATTCCAAAAGTCACCAAGGTCTACCTGCTCAACCCATTGGAAAAGGAAGAATGTCAAAAGATGATCGACAAACATTTAAAGACTGGCTGAATTGTCCCCTCTCACTCCCCCCAAGCCTCGTCGCTCTTTTTTGTCAAAAAGGAAGACGGTTTCCTCCACCCAGTTCAAGATTATCGATACCTTAACTCTCACACCATCCGAAACGCTTACCCTCTTCCCCTCATTCCTGAACTCATTGATGACATGAAGGATGCCACTTACTTCACCAAGTTCAACGTCCGATGGGGATACAACAACATACGCATCCAAGAGGAAGATCAATGGAAGGCTGCCTTCATCACCCCTTTTGGTCTCTTTGAACTGACAGTCATGTTCTTTGGTTTCTGCAATGCACCCGCCACATTCCAAGAGTTCATGAACCATATCTTCGCAGACATGCTAACAGAACGATGGCTTAAGATCTATATGGACGACCTCGGAATTGCAACAAACGGTTCTCTCTCCCTTCATCATGAGCGAACGTGTCGCGTCCTTCAACGCCTCAGAGAACATGGCTTATCTTTGAAAATATCAAAGTGCTCCTTTGACCAACCAACTATGAGGTACCTAGGAATGATCATCAGCCAGGGAATTATTCACATGGACCCAAAGAAAGTCACTGCCATCAAGGACTGGAAGCCTCCAACCTCTGTAAAAGGGGTTCGCTCATTCCTCGGATTCACAAACTTCTACAGAAAGTTCATCCCAAGCTACTCCGACATCGTCACCCCCCTCACCCTCCTCACTTGCAAGGACCAGCCTTGGGTCTGGTCCCCATTACAACAGTGAGCATTCAACTGACTTTGCGACATCTTTGCCTCCACCCCAGTCATTATGATCCCAGATGTATCCAAGCCCTTCTTTCTCATGACAGACACCTCCCTCCTCGCCACAGGTGCTGTCCTCATGCAGTGTGATGCCAATGGAGACAAGCACCCCTGCGCTTATTTTTCCAAGATGTTCTCCCCCACTGAATGCAACTATGACATATATGATCGTGAACTCCTTGCGGTCATCTACGCATTAGCTGAGTGGAAACATTATCTCCAGGGAACTTCGCATCCAGTCACCATCATCACCGACCACAAGAATCTCTCCTACATCCAGGATCCCCGTAAACTCTCCTGCAGACAGGCTCGCTGGGCCCTCTTCCTCCAGGATTTTGAGATTGTTTGGGCTGTCGCTCCAGGCTCCCAGATGGGCCCTGCTGATGCTCTCTCTAGATGAGATGATGTTGACACCTCGGCAGACAATGTCGACTCTTCCATCATACTGGACCCAGTCGTTCTCAATGCACTTGATCTGTCCCTTGCGCGTCATATCCAATCCTCCTCTTTCTCAGACCCCTTCATTTTAAAAGCTCTAGTGGCCCTTGATGAGGGCTCCCCCCTGTTCACTCATTCCTCCCTTGCAGACTGGTCTTTTGACAACGGACACCTTTATTTTAAGGGCTGTATGTATATTCCCCCCTCGGCTTGTTCCGCTCTCCTTCACTCCATCCACTCCTCACCTCTCTCTGGGCATATGGGCGTCTTCCGCACCAAAGCCATTTTGGAATGTGACTTTGGTGGCCAGGCCTCTTTTCCTTCGTCAAACACTTTGTGGATGGCTGTGCCGTCTGCCAGCAGAACAAGGTTAACACCCATCCCATGGTTCCCCCTTTGTCCCCCATCCCTTCTGCAACTACTCTTCTGTTCAAACAATTGTCCATGGACCTGATCATGGACCTTCCCTCTTCCCACAGTCATGACTCTATCTTGGTTGTGGTCAACCATGGCCTTACAAAGGTGGTAATCCTCATTCCATGCTCCAAATCCATTGATACAGCAGGCGTAGCCAACCTATTCTTTCACAATGTCTTCAGACGTTTCGGTCTCCATGACTCCATCATCTTGGATAGAGGTCCCCAGTTTGCTTCAGCATTTGTGAAAGAACTTGCTCGCCTCCTGAAGTATGATGTTCGCTTATCTATGGCTTACCATTCCCAAACCGATGGCCAAACAGAACGAACCAATCAGGAACTAGAGACATACCTCTGAATCTTCTGTACAAATCAACCCTCCTCATGGTCCGAAACCTTAACAGCAGCGGAATTCCATCATAACTCCGCCCCTCACATGTCAACCAAGAAATCCCCTTTTTCCTTACTCTACGGATTTGACCCACGCTCATATCCCCCCCTCGGCAAGACCTTCTTACCCGCTCTAGGAGCACGACTCTCTTCCCTAGATGAAGCCAGAAAGGAAGCCTTAGCTGCCCACAAATCCACCCGAAAGCTCATGGCTTCCCAGACAACCAGTCACTTTACCCCCTGGAAGGTAGGTGATAAGGTATGGCTCGAAGCCACCCACCTATGGCTCCATTACCCTTCTCGAAAGCTCACTTCTAAGCGACATGGTCCCTTTGAAATCATTCATGTCCTTTCTCCATTGACTTATCAGCTCTGCCTTCCCTTCACATGGAAGATACACAATGTCTTCCATGCCTCGCTTCTATCTTCTTATCGGACCAGTGAAGCACATGGACCTGCATTCTTATCTTCCCCACCTGACATCATAGATAACAAAGAAGAGTGGGAAGTCAAAGCGATAATAGCCCACAAGGGTCCTTGATCACGTCACCGGTACCTGACCACATGGAAGGGTTACTCATCATCTGAAAATATGTGGGAACCTGAGTCTAATCTCCATCACTCTCCCACTATCCTCACAACTTATAAGCAGAAACATCATCTTTGATTTGGGCCATCAGTCAGTTGATGGTCTCTCCGTGAGTATCTCCTGCCTGAACCCCAAGCGCCATTATATGCTCTTTTTCCACGTCGATACCCTCCACTATGTCATTCCTATCCTCCTCCACCACCTCATCCCCCTTATCTTCATCCTCAAGCCTGTTGTCTCCCTTGCATTTGAGATGTGTCTATCCTTCGCTCTTGCCCGAATATGGGGTCCACTTGCTCTACACCACTGTTCTAGACTCCCCCGTTCTTCTCCGCCAAATCGAAGAAGACCCCCTTTTTCAAAATGATACCATTTCTCAAGACCTTATTCATACCTACCATGGAATCTCCCGTGCTCAATTAATGCTTCATGCAGCTGAGTCTCCGGATCTTCCCCTTTGCTTTGCTTTAGGAGACACCCTTTGTCATCTTTTCAACGCTTTACATAGTCATGGCTTCGGAACCTTCATCACAGCTCTTCCCACCGTTATGATTTACCCTACCTTTCATTGTATCTACCTTTCCCTTTTCCAAGACCAACGTGATACCTACCTTCAACGACTTGACGATACTCTTAGCCCTGTAAATTCCTCTATTTGCCTTACCCTGGGACAGGACCCTCTTTCTATCCCCGCTCCCGCTCCTCCTCTTGCTGCTAGACTCTCCTCTCCCCCTCCATCCACCTCTGCAACCCTCGTTGACTCTGACGAAGCTGATCAGGACTCCCACTCGGATTCTGACGATGAGGGAGCTATCCGCACCATCCCAATCCCACAGGAATGCCCCCAAACCTATCTGCTTGGTAGCTCTCGCACCCTATCCTCTCCTTTTCGTGTCCTACCAGATCCAGAGCAGATTAACACTCGCCCAGCTTCTCCCTCCACCGAGTGCCATCACTGCCACCATTGGGGCCACTATCAGTTCAACTGCCCACAATACTGTTGCCCACATTGTCACGTCCTCACCCCAGGTCATCCTGCCCAATGTTGCCTTATTCAGAGATGTGACTACTGCAATAACTGGGGCCACACCAATCGCTTCTGCCCCCATCGTAACTGCGGAAGTTGCAATGCGCCTGGTCACATCATTGGTGACTGTCCGCGTAAACGTCTATCAGTCTCGCAGTCCTCGGCAATTTATGGGGGATCCCAGGCTCTCAGTGTTTGAGTTGAGGGATAGTAGGATCATTGAGCCAGGGGCTCAATTGTACAGCGGGGGTAATGTTACAATTTTCTTCCTTTCTCCATGCGTTATTCTTCTTCTCTTATGCAGTACTCGCACCACCTGGCGAGATACACCCAGCCGTCCTCATACTGCTGTCCTTCTCCTCACAAATACCGTCTTCCCATTATTTTCACCGTTATTCTAGTAGACCCTATCTTTGGCTTTACTCGGACTTCATCCCCCACGTCATTTCTCTCACAATGGTGAGTGTCCCTGCTTTCCATACGTTTCCATAGTCTTCTTTTCTAAAATTGCCCTTTGGTCCATGCGCGTTGGTCTCCTTTATATAAACCTTTCATCTATACTTGTATTCCTCATTCTCGATCTATGCAATACAAGCATCCTCTTGAATCACCTCGAGCCTTGAGTCTTAAGTTGATTCTCACCCGACTTTCTTTGTCCTTGAAACCTCCTTACCCCTGTAGGCTAGCAGACGTCGGTCTCTTCATGAGTATCGCCTGTCTAGTACTACTCTTAGGAGTGTCTCCTTTGTCGTACACTTCGCGTAACACTAGGATTACCTTGGTTAAGGGAGGTTAATCCCACCATAGACTGGACAACCAGAAAAGTACACATTCCAGACCACCTTACCAAGCCGTGTCACAACTCACCCCGATCAATTTCCCAATGATACCTAATATGCTACCTAGACCTCGATCCCGATTGCAAAATATCGCAATTCTGGGAAAAACTCACCTCTCATTCCATTCACAAAACCACCATTGCTACGGAACTTGTGCAAAAAGAAGAAAAAAAGAAGAGCAAGCTACCCACTTCATACTCCTCTTTTAGTGATGTCTTTGAAAAGAAAACTATAGACGAGCTTCCCCCTTCTTGAGCCTTCAATCACACCATTGAATTCAACAAAGATTTCCTCCCAAAAGTAGCAAAGGCCTATCCCCTAAATCCTAAAGAGACCAAAGCTTGTCAAGCTTTCATAGACAAACACCTCACCTTGGGAAAGATCACCCCATTGAAGTCCCCACAAGCTGCTCCCTTCTTCTTTATGCCTAAGAAAGACAGCTCACTATGCCCTTGCCAGGATTACAGATATATCAATTCCTTCACTGTTAAAAACACTTACCCACTTCCCCTGATCTCTGACCTCATGGATAAACTCAAGGGATCAAAAATCTTTACTACAATGGACATCAGATGGGGGTACAATAATATCCTCATATGACCCGAAAATTGTTGGAAAGCAGCATTCATTACTCCCTTCGGCCTCTTTGAACCAACCATAATGTTCTTCAGTTTGTATAACTCCCCTTCCACCTTCCAAGCCCTGATGGACCATACCTTCACTGATATGATGGCGGAAGGGTGGCTCATCATCTATATGGACGACATCCTCATCCACTCCAGTAATGAAATCGTATACCAGGAGCAAACTCAAAAGGTCCAACAACAACTCAGAGAGCACAAACTCTTCCTAAAGCTAGAAAAGTGCTTCTTTGATGTTGACAAAGTGGAATATCTCGGAATGATCATATGAGAAGGACAGGTAAAGATGGACCCCACCAAGCTAAAGGCTATTAATGAATGGAAACCCCCCACCTCAGTAAAGGGGGTGCAATCCTTCATCAGATTCTGTAACTTCTATCAAAGATTTATCCCAGACTTCTCAAGTGTAGCCTGACCCTGTTATGATCTATTGCGAACGACAAACCACAAGGCTCGGGAACACGTCTCGTAGAGTACATGGCTTCTGGCACAAAGAATTGTGGAGCTTCCACCCACATTCAACACCGGCCTACAAGGTGGATGTACACCAGGCAATGACCAGAAGGTGGTAAACAAAGTGGATTAGACTGGGGATTCCAGTCATATGTATCTAGCTTATATATGTTACAGGAGTGTGCATGGACCATGCTGTGCATGAGATAATCTACTAAGTAAGATATGATGAAAAAATCGTCCGTGTGAATGACAGCATGAGATAAGGGACAGAAATAACTGTGGGAATAGATAAGGTGTGAAATGAATGGAGATTAAAACCATGAGGCTTGTCACATGATGAGGTCTAGACCATGATCACATGATTGTTTCTCACAATCACATGCACTAGTCACGTGACTGGTAAAGGTGAAACGATAAGTCCAAAAAAGTTTGAAAATATTCATATTATAACAGACCCCTCCATGACTTCACCATGAAAAACGCCAAGTGGGAATGGGGAGTCATCTAGCAAAATGCCTTTTCCACCATCAAAGAAGCATTCACCCACTGCCCTGTACTCCTTATGCCCAATATGCTCAAACTGTTCTTTGTTATGACTGACGCCTCCCTGACTGCCACTGGAGCGGTTCTTATGCAGAAAAATGAGAATGGAGATTTGCACCCCTGTGCCTTCCTTTCAAAGACCCTATCTGCTGCTGAATGGAATTATGACATTTATGACAGAGAACTCCTTGCCGTAATCCACACCTTAGAGGAATGGCAACATTACCTCCAGGGAATCTCTTTCCCTGTCTCTGTCACCACCGACCATAAAAACCTGTCCTACTTCAAGCAACCCCATAAACTATCTCGATGACAGGCCCAATGGATGTTATTCCTCCAGGATTTCAACATCTCCTGTCAGACTACCCTGGGGTCACAGATGGGTCCAGCCGATGCCCTTTTTCAATGAGACCTAATAGACACTTCCAACGACAACCAAGAAGTCATCCTTCTTCCCCCTTCCCTATTTATCAATGCCATCAACACTGCTATCTTGGAGAAAATAGCACAATCTTCCCTGTCCGACCCCCTCATCACGACAGCACTCAATCTCTTAAATGATGGTTGGTCCCTCTTTCCATGCGCCACCACCCATGACTGGCTATTTGAAAATTTGAAACTCTTCTTCCGAGGAAGACTCTTTGTCCTACCACCTCACCATACCAACATGGTGCAATCAATTCATGAAAGCACCACCTGTGGGCATGGAGGTATCTTTCACACCCAGAACCTATTACAATGCGATTTCTGGTGGCCTGGCCTTAATACCTTCATCCGCAACTTTGTCAAAGGATGTGCCACTTGTCAGGCTAACAAAGTGAACACTCATCCTACCATTCCCCCCCTCACCCCCCTTCCCAGCACGTCCCACCCCTTCCAGCAACTCTCCGTCGACCTTATCACTGATTTACCCCTTGCTTTGGGTTATGATTCTGTAATGGTCATGGTCAACCATGGCCTTACAAAGGGGGTAATTCTTTGCTCTTGTTACAAAACCATTGATGCCGCAGGAGTAGCCCTCCTCTTTTTTAAACATGTATTCCGTCACTATGGACTTCATGACTGACTCATATCTGACAGAGGACCACAGTTTGCATCTGCATTCGCCAGAGAACTCTCCTGCCTCTTGAAATACAATCTCACCCTTTCCTCTGCCTATCACCCTCAGACCGATGGAGAAACTGAATGGGTCAACCAAGAGTTAGAAACCTACCTTCATATCTTCTGTGAAGGACATCCAGAGCGATGGGCCAAACTCCTTCCTATGGCAGAATTCTCTCACAACTCTCTCCTCCATTCATCCACTGGACAATCCCCATTCTCTCTAATTCTAGGATTCAAACCCCACTCCTACCCCCCAGTTGGAAAGACCTTCCTACCCACCCTGGAAAAATGCCTCTCCGACCTATCTGAAGCCCGCTCTGAAGCCATCGCCTCTCACAAAAAATCCCAACACCTAATGAAGGAATGGATTTCCTCTAAATTCTGCCTGTGGAAAGTAGGAGATAAGGTGTGGCTCGAAGGACGTAATCTCCGTCTCAGGTATCCATCAAAGAAACTCGCTCCCAGGAGGAAAGGACCCTTCAAAATCTCCTGCGTAATCTCCCCAGTGGTGTATCAATTATGTCTCCCCCCTTCATGGAAAATACACAACGTATTTCACACCTTCCTCTTATCCTCCTATTGGGAGACCACCGAACACAGAAAAAACTTTACCAATTCCCCTCTAGACCTTATTGACGGAGATGAAGAATTTAAAATCACTTCCATTCTCTCCCACAGAGGCTCACTTGGAAGACGGCAATACCTTGTATTGTGGAAAGGCTACTCCTCCACTGAAAACACCTGGGAGCCCAAGGGAAACCTTAAAAATGCCCAACCACTCCTCCAAGCCTATCAGCTTCGTCATTCAAAAGCCTTCCCTCCCAAACAAAAATAACTCCATCACCAATGAATGCCATCACTATCTCCCTTATACTCCTCACTTTCCTCTCTCTCCTTGCTTTCCTCTATTGCAAAAAATTCTTTTTCAAAATACACATTGGCCACACCTACCTGCACATCATCTGGGACGATCCCCATACTATCTGCTTCGCCCCCAACGTCCCACCATCTACTCCTAACATCTGGGAACCCCCCACTGCTGAAGAAAATGATGAAGAAGAACTTCCCCCCTGGGACTCACCCGTTGATGGATGGAACACAGACCCCGCCCCCTGGAATTCCCCTGCTAAAACAATGCCCCCTCCTGCATCCGTCAGAGCAATTCTCCCTGATGGAGCTCCCCCTGGCCCTGACCCTGCCTTTCTGGCATGGCCTAGACTCCCCTACATTCATCCCAATCCAGCCCTTGCCCAATTCCCAGGGGCCTTTTATCCTCCCCCACCAGATTAGATAGAAATTGATGCCACAATCACAGCAGCTTTAGCCAATGAATAGATACCGATCCCCTCTCCCTCTCTCGCCTGTATATAAAAAGTACCTCTTTTCCTTCCCCTTTCCTCTCATCCTCTCTTCTCAGTGTTAAAATTTCTTCCATGTCGAACCCAAACTTTTTTCGCTCCCTTTTCCTTTTCCTTACTCCTTTGCAAAGATGAATTCTCTTCACCTCCCTCCTAGACAACCCCACTGTCACTGTGAACCTCCCTACCTACCCATCTTATGCCCCTGTCCACGCCCAGCTAGTATGCATTTACCTCACTCTCTCTTCCCTTCATTTCTACCTTCAATGGCTGTTCTACCAAGATCGATATGATCTTACACTCACAGCTGCTGCCCTCCAGGACCTAGAGAAGTTACGCACTAGTGCCCTTGACCTCCTTAACAGAGCAGGTTTTATCTCGGTTGTCCTTGCACTCTCCCCTTCTTACTACACAAACATCTTAAACTCCCTCGCTGATCCTATTGCTGCAGAGTAAGGATTTTTCCAGGTTGCCTCTCCTAGACCATCTGACTCCACCAGCTATTCTGATGACGGCAAATAATTCCAATCCTCTTCCTCTTCTGGATGTCACTCCCCTATTGGACAGCCTCTTAACAGGGCTTCTTCCCCTCCATCTCCTCCTCCAGAACCTGCCTGTTTCTCCTGCAACAACCCAGGTCATGCTTACCAGCATTGCCCCAGCTATTGGTGCACCCATTGTGGGCATAATGCTCCTGGCCACACCCAATGGGCCTGTCCTGCTAGACAATGCATTTTTTGTCAGAGACCTGGATATCTTAGTCATCGATGCCCAGCCAGGAATGGAGATTGAAATGTGGCAAGTGAGGCCACTTCACATCTACTTGGGGGGTAATGTTACAAACTTTCCATATGGTGTTGACAAGAACTGTTCTCCTCTCTGTTTCTCTCATGCGTCTCAATTTAGACTTCACCTACAACCTTTTTGATAGTTTGGTTCTCGAGTACTGATTTACCCTTTGAGACCTTTCAAACAGACAGCCTCTTTCCTTTCAAGGGTTTTTCCCTCTGTGGACTTCCTTTGTTTCCCCTTCCAGTAGTTTGCTGTGGCACACCACTTGGTCCATGCTGCACAGCTAACCCTATAAATATGCTGCCCTTGTACTACTATCCCTCAGCTAGTTCTACGCAATCCAGTGTAGTTTCTAGTCTTCCAGCCTTATCGATTGTGATCCTAAGTGCTGAGACCCCTATTCGCTCTACGAGACTTCGCCCTACTTCTATAAGTGGTCACTATAGCTAGAAGCTATGCCCCAGTGTAACACTAACCAAATTTATGGTTGATAGGCAATCATTGTAATTGACCAATCAGGTGTTCGAAAGGAAAGCATTACCAGGAGCACATGGGTCCAAAAAGCTTGAGATAGTCGTGTATGTGGCACGCCATATGGCTTTTCAGACATAGGGGAGCCTCTGGCAAGATCTGATTCAGATTTGTGAGCTGGGATCTGATACAGGCACAATAAGCATTCATGTGTGACTCAGTTACAATCCGATAACAGGCAATTCAGATGGCAGAAACAAGTTGCATGGTGTGGTCCAGAGTGTGTCACAAGTAATTTGCTGCCTCATGTGATGAATGTTCTGAGCCTTCCCCCCATAGGCTGACCAGTGCCAAGGGTAGATAAACAGTAGCCATAGTTCGCCATTCATCAACTTTAAAAGTACCCACTTTGGTGTTGCCAAAGTTTTGTGGCACGGACCTTAGCCAAGATGGAGTATTGGTGTCTTGATTTTAGTCTCATCAGACCATATTACCCTCTTCCAGTCCTCTAGAGTCCAATCCTTGTGGGCATAGGCAAAGTCCAAACGAGCTTTGCAATGCCTAGGAAAGAGAAGGGGGTGTTTGGACTTCACCATAGCCTTCATACCAGCTTTCTTCAAGTGAAGACAAACAGTATTGGCACAGAGGGGTTGGTAGATGATGGTGGTAAGGGCTTTGGTCACTTGGACAGCATTTTCAGCTTTGCCAGAGGTGATAAGATGTTGGGCATGTCAAATGTTGGTAGGGGAAAGCTTGGAAGGATGACCCCCAACAGCTTTGGGAAGGGCAGAACGTGCTTTGGAGCGAAGTTTGAATATAGCAGAAGGGCTAACACTAGTTTGCTTGGCAATAGCTTCACCAGAGCAGCCAGCATCAAGCAATGAAAGGATAGAGCTTTGTTGAGCAAGAGAGAGGAATCTAACCATGATGGTGGTTGAGAATCAAGAAGTGTGTGAACTTTTTTAAACTCAGACATACTATTTACATGTATATCTTTGTTTGTACTAACAAACAATGGCAAATATTCCATGATTTGACTAAGATCCTA
>JBBPRF010000308.1:0-31366 GCA_038092875.1 Lanmaoa pseudosensibilis
AGTGGGTGCGACATGTTCCAAAATTTATTTATAAAAACAAACCATAACCCCCTTTTGTCCAGTGCCAGGCTGAAAAAAAAAAAAAAAAAAAAAAAAGTCTCGGCGCGTCAAAAGGAACGAAACCTCTAGAAAGTCCCCGACGCGCAAGCGAAGCGAATCGAGACAAAAAGAAAGAATAACAACGAACGCACTCGAAATATCCCATACGATACCCGCGCGGGACCGAAACCCCCCAAACTCGAAAAACCGGAACTACAACGCGATCAGATTCCGTCTCGTCCAAAACCGTCTAGACGACTCTTGAATGAATACTTGTGGCCGCGTTTGTGACATGGAAACGTGGGCGAGCACTGGCAGCCACCTCGTTACTACGAGACCGGGCTCCCGAGGCCCGATCGTTCCGTCCGGCTTGTCCTCGTCGCCGTGGTGGATCGACGCAACCCGGGCCACTGGGAACGCAAGATTGGCGCCACGCGCGGGGTTCTGGTTTCGCTGCAGGAGATGTTTTTCTGTCCTCATAGTAGCCCGACGAACCTAAGTATGACGGACGACAACTTGGCCTGCAATGGACGTAAAGAGCAACAGGGCACGCTCGCCATTTTCGTTCGAACCTGTAGTACACGTCGATAACCCGAACAAAAAAGGGGGGGCTACTAATTCCTCCGACGTACCACTCACCGTATAAAGTTCAAACGATGGTAGTGGACTCACCGACAAAAAAAACCACCCAAAAAATAAATTTCCCATTAGCCGACTTGAACGACTGACCTCGTCATTACTAGTGACGCGCTCTACCAACTGAGCTAAACGGGACACAATTTTTTCCATTCATATTTCATTCATCCTACATATCGGTCATTCGACTCGGGTTTCCGAGAACTGTATTTCGGAATCAAAAAAGTACAGTATTTCTGTTCCAACATGCCCACTGTATGTCCCGCTTCTCGCCCTCGCCCTTGGTGTCCTGTTCAGCGACACGCGGATCACGGACTCGAGGACAAGAGAGCAAAAAAAAAAAAAGAGAACCACTTTCCTTTCAACGCTTTCACGCCCTCCCCCTCACCGCACTCGCATACTGCAACGTCAACTGCCACCAAACGACCATCAAGAATCCCAACACGCCATGAAACGTACCCCAAACATTTTCAGGCGTAATTTTTAATCTGTTCGTCCCGTGCGATTCAATTTCAATTTCAGTGCCAATTTCGCGAGAGAGAGAGAGAGACGCACGTTTCGAACCACGCGCCAAAGGTATGTGGAATGAACCGAGGGGCTTGAAAGAGGATCGTGGATGCGATACTGTGGTAGACGCATAGCGCGATCGCGAGGGCGCGTTTTCCAGGGAGAAACTCTGTCATACACATACACATGCGTGAATGGGTCCCCGCATCCATATTCGTTAATCATCTGTCGTTTTTCGTCTCCAACCCGCGAAAGAATACGTACCTGGGAGAGGAAAGACGAGTACGGAGGTGATACACGTCGCAGCGATGATGGCGGCGTACAGCTATCCGCACGCGTGGAGATGTGTTGTGTGGGTGTGTGTGTCCATCGCAAGTAAGCCCCGTGTCGCGAAAACAGGGGGTGAGACCGTACCTTGAGTAACACCACCGTCGTGTTCGTCATCTGCATAAACGGGAGAGACGTCGGAGAGAAGAACGTCTGGACTACGAGCGGCGCTTCCAACGCGACGTGGATCAGGAACACGGCCGACCTGTCTCGGAGCGAAGGGGTGGGTGTTGGCCCATCCGTTTGGCGTGATGAACTTACAGGGGACTACGAGGACCGCCTTGAGACATGTTTTGAATGGCAAGCGTGTTGGAGCCGTGTGTGCAACACAAACGACGACGTGTCTTGACACCCGCTTCCACGAACGCAATGGATTCACACTCCGAACACCACGAAAATCATCCCTGATAAGGAAGGTCATATTATCGACCACATGGTGACGTCGCGACGACGCTCACTCTCATCCGACGCACGCACGAAAAATACCATCATTTACCGACGAAATCCCCTTGCTAAAAACAAGGACCTGGCATGATTAGTTCGACATGGTACATAGCTACATACAGCTGACAACCGAGATGTCCTGCGTCCCCCGTCATTTATTCTTCGTCGTCGCCTTCCTCATCCAGAACAGACAGTCCCAGTCTAGGATGCCCAGCCTCCACCGCGTCCAAATCGCGGTCTAGATCGACCTCGGCATTTTGTGACTCGTCGCCCGCAAACACACGCAACCGGAGCACCTCGCGTCGCAGCGCAGCAATCTCCGTGTCGCGCCGGTCGACACGGCCTTTGAGCGTACGAAGGTAGTCGTTGCCACAGCGAAGTAGCTGCAGCTTGCTCACGCCCTTGTTCGGCCCCTCACCACCCGCCTTGGGTGGCCCGCGCGGGGGCAGGGCGCCAGGCAGAATCGGCTCGTCGGGAAAGTTGTCGTCTGATGGGAGGGGTATCGGTGGCAAAAGTTTACGTAGGTCGTCGTACGCCGTCTTGAGCGAATCGCGGCGTTTTTGTTCTGCATCTTTGTGCGACTTGCGCGTGATGGGAGCCGGCGGGGAGACCGCCGACGAACTGTTTAGTGAAACGGCCGATCCGGCTGCTCGAACGTCAGCATACGCCTGCTTTTTCGTCAGTCATGAATGAGCACGGTGCGCGTACCTGGCAGGATCGGCTTAGGACCTGGACTGATGAGCGGCAGACCCGCCCTGCGGGGTGCCTTGGGTATGGAGATCGTGTCCTTGATTTTTGCGGGTTCCTTGCCTTTATCAGCACGGGACGGCTGTGTGACTGGTGCGAGACTACTACTGACGCCAAGTCGACCCAAATTCATGATACTCGCTGGCGTCACTGGCATCATGCGAACCTCTTCTTGGGCAGGCAAGGCTGATGTGGTGGTAAGCACGGAAGAGGGCGGAGAGCAAGGGTTCCTGGGTGGCGCGGGGGGAGGCATGGCCAGATCAACCGGAGAAGGCGAGTCTGTGCCGCCGACAGAGCTATTCCGACGACCCCGTGTGGAACGCAAGAGCGGCGTGGAGGTGGCGGACTTGACGTTCCGGGGGACCTTGGTGGACGTGGGAACGGTTGGGGTGGGACGTTTTCGGGGCACACGAGCACTGTCGTCCACGGAGGGGGAAGCCATGCGCTTGGCCGGTCTGGTATTAGGGGGGTGTGGATAAGCCTCGAGCCATGGACTGGTGAGCGGGGAAATGTCAAGATCGGACGGAGAGGGAAAGGACGGAAAGGCAATATTGGCCGGTGCGGAGACCGATCCTGGGTGTCTCATGTACTGGGGTGACGCGGAGGATTCCTGAGGCGAAGGGAGAGGCATGCTATCTAAAGCGTGTGAACTGTACATGGATTGCTGGGAGTTCTGGAAGGGAGGATTGAGGCGGGACAAGAAGTCGGGGTTGGTAGGTCTTATCTCGGCAGAAGACACTGTGAACGGAGAGGGATAAGAAATAAGACCATAACGAGCGACGGTACATACGGGGAGTCGGGAGGCCATTGAAGGGAGAAACCGGGTCGCGTTGAGGATCAGGATTGGTATCATGCGTTGCAAGGGAGGACTGTCCGCTGATAAGGGCGAGCTGTCAAGGAAACGTTAGTTTTTGGAAAGTGATCGGCCTGGGATAGAGAATCGAGGGTGATGTCAACTTGCCTGTTGTTGGAAGATCTGGTTTTGAATCTGGTTCTGGAGCTGCTGGAGTTGATGCAACTGAGTGAGCTTGTACTGCTGCTCGAGGAGCATTTGTGGGGTGAGTGCTGCTGGAGGGGCAGCGTCCAAGCCCTGGAGGGACATCATGGTCATGAGATCGAGGTTAAAGGTGGTATTGTTTGATCCTGCGAAACTTTGGGGGGTATTGGGTATACGATGTGCTCCAAGCTGCGCGGTGTTCAAGACGTCCTGGGGGTGAGGGTCTTGTTGGCGATTTTGGTCTTGAGAAGAGTCTGGGAAGAGGAATGCGAGAAAGTCCTTTTGCTGGTGATCCTGAGAGGGAATCTGGTCCATTGTATTCCCTCTCTGTGTGAGCAAAGATGTGGATGAAGATGGTGGAGCAGAAAAAACCTGGCACGCGCTACCACTCAGATCGTCGCCAAATGCGAGGGAGATAATGTCCCACGTGATACACCGGGCCATTAACCCCCTGTTTGTACAAGTTTGCTACTAATGAAACTTGTCTCGCTGTTGAACGGATTGAGCAAGGTTAAGATGCACATAGGCAACTACCACAGCTCAAAACGACAACTCCTCGGAAATCAAGCTGGTCAAGTCCCACCCGCATGGCGAGACCAGAAACAAAAAGATCAGGGGAGCAAGATCCTCCTCAGTCGTCTCCCCCCAGACGTCGGTGAACTCGAGGTCGAGGAAAGTTGCGCTCTCTTCACCTCCGCACGACCGACTCAGACGCGTGCCATCAACAGGAACTCTTCCGAAAGACAGTCGGCCCTCTCAAAGAGGTCTTTCTCATTTACAATTCCCAAGGTCGCTCAAAGGGCATGGCCCTCGTCTCCTTTCAGCGTTCCGGGGACGCGGCCGTCGCTCGCGCAAGGTACGACGGCAAGTACATTGATGGTCGTAAGTGCCCTCTCCTCGTCCTCCTCGAGCCACCCCCCCCATTTCGTCGTCCAGGACGTCCCATCAAGATCGAGATTGTGGTGGACTCGACACAACCGGCGGTAAGCCCCCCTCCTGCACAGACGCAGCCATCCCTCCTAGGCCGCCTCGGTGGCACCATACCCCCTCCGTCTATCCCACCACACAACCATGCTCCAAACGGAACACCTGCCCCGCTCGGGTAAGCGTCCCGTTGCGTTCCTTGCACGCCCCCGATCGATTGTTGTTTGTCTAGTCCACGCAAACAACGCCCAGTGTCCACTGCGCCACTCGCAGTCGCTCCACGACGCCGACAAAAGAAAGGCCCGCGACGCCTCAAAAAGACAGTTGCGCAGCTCGACCAGGAGATGGAAGACTACAGAGCTCGAAAGTAACTCTACTAGTCTATACTATGTTACATAATCATCATGATGTGGGTCTCACTCTGACTTTGATGGCTGCCCCGTTGTACACCACCGCCTCTGGTTTGCTATGGCATGCGGGAAAGATTCTCATCCTCACCGTCGGTCTCCCCGCCCGTGGAAAGACCCACATCTCCCGCGCACTCGAACGCTATCTGCGATGGACCGGCGTAAAGACTCTCGTCGTCTCACTCGGCGATTATCGCCGCAAGACTCTCGGCGGCGCACAGACCCTACCCCGCGACTACTTTGCCCTCGGTGAAAAGTCCCCAGAAACGATGGCTCTCCGCAAACGGGTCTCCGAAGGATGCGAGAAACTCATATGGGACTTTTTCGAGGGCGGCGGTCAGGTCGTCATATACGATGCCAACAATGGCAACAAACAGGCACGACAGGGCCTCGCTGAAAGGTTCGACAAGGCAGGGATCCACGTCATCTTGCTAGGCAAGCATGTTCATTGCAGCGGACCGTCACCCGTCGCTCACGGATCGCAGAGACGATATGCGATAACAAGGAGATCATCGAGACAAACATCCGAAGCGTCAAGATCTCCTCTCCAGACGTGCGTTCTCGCTTCTGATCTTGCGTGGCTCGAGCAGATCGCGTTCTAGTACCGTGGATGGGACCCTGACAAGGCAGTGGATGATTACTACGGCCGGATACGAGACAGAGAACGGGCCTACGAGACGATCACAGAGACAAATTGGCCGTTTATCCGCATCTTCAATGTAAGACGTCGCCAGACCGAGGGCCAAACTATATGCTGACCACTCCCAGGTCGGAGAGAAGATCATGGTCAACGTGAGTATAATGTATGCGCATCATGGTCGCATTGACCTCTTGTCCTGTAGCATATCCGAGGATACCTCCAGGTCTGTGGCTCTGTACGCATGTTCTGATGCAGACTGATGCTCCATCTAGTCACGAATCGTGTTCTTCCTCATGAACATTCACAATCGATTCCGCATGATTTATTTTGCACGCGTAAGGCCATCATTGGCTTCAGCCGACCCATGAAACTAACCCCAGCCCGCAAGTCCGGCCAATCCCTCATCGAGCACTCGTACAAGGCCGACTCCGATCTCTCCCCCGCCGGATGGGAGTACGCAGAGAAACTGAAAGAGTTTGTCACCGAGAGAAGGGCAAAGTCATTAGAGCAACGTGGCTATGACCCGAGCGATCGACGGCTGGTGGTACGCCCTCTGTTTCTGTCATCCGGTAACCTATTGAACGCCACTCCAAGATTTGGACTTCGACCCGTCGTCGCGCTCACCACACCGCTTGGCCATTCGAAACGGCAAAATCCTCCATGTCCGCCCTGTCCTTGGACTCCAGTCGGTCTATGGTCGCGCCCAGCCCATCGACTACACCCAAGGAAGGCGCACCCAGGCCCAGAGTCAAAGTGATCGAGAAACCACAAATGTCGGAAATCAATCCAGGCGTTTGGGATGGCCTCACGCCAGACCAAGCGAAAAAGTTTTATCCCGAGGAGTGGGCACGGTTCGTGAAAGACCCGTATGCGTTCCGGGCGCCGCGCGCTGAGAGTTATCACGATCTGTCTGGTACGTCCCCCATCTCAAACGTCTCCGAGACACGTCATCACATGCCATGCTCTCAAGTGCGTCTGGAACCGGTGCTCATCGAGCTGGAGCGGGAAAAGGAGGATCTGCTCATCATTGGGCATTCGTCTGTGATCAGGTGCTTGTTGGCGTATCTCATCGGTTTGCCTGCGTCGGAGATCCCGGCGATCGAGATTGCGAGAGGGGATTTGCTCGAGGTGGTACCGACGTCGTACGGCGTGCACAGCCAGGCGTTCCATTTCTGGGACGGACCTGGTCGACGCGTCGTCACGCCCGACGGCGAGGATTATCTCTCACACAAGGACGAGACCAACTTTTATGAGAATTGGGCAGAGGATACAAAGGGGAAGAAGCGGATGACGACGCTGGACATCGCGTCGCTGTCGAATGGTGGGGAAGTTTACGACCTGTTTCATTAGTTAGAGTTTGTCCGTGTTGAATCTCAAAGGCACTGCCTGCCATTCTACGCTCATGTCGTGGTACTCACCACCGAGTCGTCGAGAGGTCTCTCTCATCCTCTTCTCCCTCACCGTATTCGTTCTTTTCTACAACCTCGAGTCCTCCTTCACGAGCAACGCTCTCAGTGCGCAATGGACGACGTCGCAAACGACGACAGGCGCCAGCGTGAGCAGCGAAAAAGAGGACTGGGACGACCTGATTTACGGGAATTGGACATGGGAAGAAGGACAGGTAGCAAAGAACGCTCAAAAACAGGCCCTCGAGAACGAAAAATACGGTGATGCGACTGTGTCGCTCCGCCCACAGATCTTTGGCTCGGTAGGCGTCAACGACGGGATCCTGGAGTGGGGCGACGACGTTCCGACGACGACGGTGTTGAAACACGTTCCAGGTGCGCCAGGGGGGAGCCGTTTCAAGTCTCTCGTGTGATTGTTCAGACGCGGTGTAGGGTATACAATCATGGACAATGTGTTCATCCTCAACGGCACGCTGTTCGTCGTCACGGACGACCCCGCCTTTCCTCCGCTAGGTTCCATTGCATCGTCCGGCGAGAACCCGCATGAAATTCCGCGGCCTTCAGATTGGCAGATACTCTCGAGTGCCCAGGCGAGGGAGACGTTGGGGCCGTTTGGTGGTCTGTGAGCATCTCTCTCATTCCAATCCGTCGCTAAAACCAGCCCCGCGTGTACTCATCGTCGCGTCTACTTAGCATTCACGGCGTGAGCTGGCTCGTCACGGACGCATCGCCGAGTGTGTTTCTCGTCTATCGCATGCACGGCTCTTTTGCTCACCCCACCCCTCGCAAACAGGCAACTACACCCTCTTCTCCCTCTGGCGCACGTACAGCGCACTCAACACGTCTCTCTCGCCCGACGCGCTGACGCTCCCGCCACCCCGACGAGTCTTTTATCCCAACGTGCCCACCCTTCTGGGCGAGCGTCCGGACGCGAACGCGCCCAACGTCGTGCGCCACCGGTCTCCGAGCGGATTCCACCCGTTTATCGCCAAAGCAGCTTTTCCGACGCTCGGGCTCATGTACAAGGAAGACTGGGCAGACTATGCGCTCTTGCACGTCCCGTACCTGATGAGACGTGTCGTCGTTGCGGACCAGGGTGCAGCCCGCCGGGAGAGGGCCGACGTGCCCTCGTTTGCGGTACCTCTGGTTGAGCTCGAGGCCGCCAAGGAATGGTGGGAGCCGATTCGACGCAACGTTGCGCGGTTCCTGGACGTGGCGGAGCAAGCGCCCAAGAAGGCGTGGTTGACGCAGACGAAGACAAAGACGGTTGTCACGTACCTGTCGCGCCAGGATGCGGCGGGTGGACCCAAGTTGAGGGAGGCGGATCACGAGGCGCTGATCGAGGCGCTTGGGGAGCTCGGGAGTGGGTATACGGTGCACGTCGTTTCGTCGGAGGCGTCTTGGGTGGAACGCATGACCGCGATCGCTCAGTCTACGGTAAGGTGTTTGTTGTTGATGTGTGTGGGGGAAGGCTGATCCGTTTTGTGATTTGAAGACCGTGATTGGTGTGTATGGGGATCATATGGCGGATTGCGTGTACATGCCGCCTTGGTCGCGTGCGACGGTAATGGAGATATTTTCTCCTGGAGTGTTTATCCGAGATGTAGAAATCTCGGTTGGGGCGCTGGACCGAGTGGAATACGTTGCGTGGTGGCAGGATCGGTGAGTGGTGCTTGTTCATTCCTGTCGTTGGCTTACCCTTTTTTGTGCGTAGACAATTTGGCCTCGATGCACTTCCTGCGGTCGTACCGCCGAATGAAGGAGAAAATGACGAGATACCGATCGATGCGTCTGCGATGATGCAAGCTATTCGACGTATTGCATGAGCATGATTTTTTTGCTTGGCGGCACCCCACAGGAACCTCTGTTGCATGCTTGGCATGGAGCGTTTCGCGGGAACTTGTTGACTTGATGCGCCCGCGCGTACCGGGCCACGGAGATACTTGGGATTTACCGATTTACATTTTTGATCACACCCCGTCCCCTCATTCAAAATCGTAACTTATTGGTCCGCGGCGCTGTGTGCTGTCGGTGCTCTAGTCGTTTACTGATGCTTTGTATCGATTTCATCTTGTTGCTTTCTTTTGTTGCTATATATATATAGATTATAGATGAATCAATGATACGCGAGATGCTTCTCGGGAGACGTGTGGGTGGGATCGTCAGGTCAAAGTTTGGACAGATCACTCCCAATGGCGTTGCCACTGTCAGTTCTGGTCCCTCTCACCCCCGTCTAGACGGGATCACCGAGGCCTTTTAAAAATAAAATGGCCCTGTGGAGATCATTACCCATATTCTCTGTGGCGACAGGTGATACGTGGCAGCGCCGCAACTTCTTCTAGGTACGCGAGCCACGAGCGGGACCCGAGTTATCTCGGAGGCCGATCTGCAAAGACAATTGCAGTGCGTCATGTTTTGTCTTGCTCGGGTCTCATGCCTTTCGATCATGCCAGCGATTCTTTCCTTTTTATTTCCCTCCCTCTCTCTTTCTCTCCATATTTCCCGCCTTGAATGCAGACTTGTCATCATCATCGTATCGGGGGCTTTTTTGCGCGTCGACATCCTGCCCTGTCAGTCGATGATCTACTTCAAGCGCTGGTGAGTCGTCCGCGTGGTCTGACAGTGGTGTATCCGATACCCGGGTCTCACCGTCGACCCTTTTCTCTTTCGTTTCCCGCTGCCCCGTTTCCTCGTCGACCCTTTGCTTGCGCTTTCGACATCACTTCCCCCATATGTAGCTCCCCGATCCATGTGCCAACGTCAGTCCTCTCTCCCCCTTTTACTTTGGTCGACGATCCATGAAACTGACTCCCGCGGCTGGGAACCTTGCTTACCCACAAAAAAACAGTTTCCATACCTCGACACGCCCTACTCAAAGTACAACAACACCAACTACGCCGCGTCCGGACAAGACATCCGCGCCATCACCGAGATCGTCTCCCAACGCCAATCCCAACTGCACGACGTCACCGCCGAACTCGCCGATGTCGAATCCATCATGAACCGCGTCCGCGACGTGCACCAAAACCTCCTCGACAAGCGCGACCAGATCCTCGCATCGATGCAGGCCCACCAGGGCCTCGTCTCATGCATCCGACGACTGCCCCCAGAGATCCTCGGCGAGATCTTCGTGCGGTGTTTACCCCCCGAGACGCACGTCGAGCCCGACACCCGCACCGCGCCGCTGGTGCTACTCGGCGTCTGTAGAGGCTGGCGAAAAATCGCGCTAGGCACGCCGAGGCTGTGGTGTTCCCTCTCCGTCCGCCCGAGCCAGCGGGTACAGCAACACGCAGGCCTGTTCTTTTACCACCACTGGCTCTCCCGCGCGCGCGGCTGCCCGCTCTCGCTCACCGTCGACACGCGTCGGCCGCCTCGGAACCCGGTATGGCGGTACGAAGTGACAGAGCTCTTACAGCCGTACACCAGCCGGTCCGCACGGCTCCACGTCACGTTTGACGAAGCCACCGCGCCGGATCTGTTGCTCAAGGACATTCCCATGCTCGAGCACCTCACGCTCGAAGGCGATCTGCGCGCCGCACCCAGGATCGCTCTCGTCCAGCCCGAACCGGGCCGGCTGAGGAGTCTCACGTTGTACTCGGTCGCGTTGGGCGCGGACGTGTTGTCTGCGTTCGATCCTGGATGGACGCATCTCACGCAGCTCCGGATCACGCTTGGTCGGGCGCCGAGTCATGAGATACGGGGTCGTCCGATCGTGTTGACGCTCCTTGCGCTCTGTCCGCATCTCGAAGAATTCGTCTTTTCGCCCGTTTATATCTCGCGGCAAGACGTAGCAACGACGATGACGACGACGACGACGACGCTCACCCACGCCCGCCTACGCTCGCTCGACGTCGTCGTGCTCTACGGAGTCGGCTGCCTCTTGGACGCGCTCACGTTGCCCTGTCTGAGACACCTCAAGATTAGGGATCTGGACATCGTCCCGAGCGCATGGCGGCACGACGAATTTAGGGCGTTTTTGACGCGGTCAAAGTGTCCGCTCGAGACGCTGAGGATACATGGTGCGCAGGTGTCGGTCAAGAAGCAGGATCGGTCAGAGTATGTGGCGATGATACCGACGTTGAAACATTTGGATTTGTGTCTTGCGGTGATGATGCGTGGGTGATTGGGGAAGTTGGGTGTTTAGAGGTGGTGTGGGGTTGGGTCGATGGGTACATATGAGTGGATGGCGTTGCTGTGGTTTAGGATGGAGGGGGATCGCTTTTTCGAAATGTTGTGGGTGTCATGTCATGGTCTGTGGCTTTTTTTTCGTTCCTGTTGTACAAAATTAAAACATTGACGTCATGTATGCTTTATGGTTCCGGACCCCGCCGAACCACGTTTACTATTATCATGTCTGTTATGTAGACGAAAAAGCAAACCAAGTTCTGACTTCCCGGCTTCCCGGCTCCCCAACTTCCCGAGCGCGAGACGGACACAAAAACCGAAACATCCGCTCGACTTAATGAACCTTTGATCTCGACACCATCGCCCACAAGGCCATCATGACCGCGAACACGGCTACGAGCCTGGCAAGCACAACAACTGTCAGCGTTATTCACACCAACTTGGAAAAAGGAGGGAGGAGAGGGCAGTGAACGTACACAGGTTGCAACACCCCAATACCCGCCCTTTGCGCGATCGCCCCCGTCACAAACGGGACCAACGCCGAACCCGCTTGTCCCCCGCCCGTGATCCACCCGAGGGCGCCGGTGAGGAGCCATTGCGGGAGGACACGGCCGGCGTGGTTCATGGCGACGGGGTACATCGGTCCGAGGAGCAGTCCGATGCATGCGACGGCGACGGCGTTGCTGATGAGTGAGGGTACGAACCAAATGGTGAATTCGAGCCTGGGAAATGGGGGGAATTGGGTATGTGAGGGACTGTGTGGTCCTGGAGCGAGAGAGAGAGAGGGCTCACGCGATCGCGAGCAAGGCGTAGATGAGCAAGGCGCGCCGTTCACCGATCAGGTCGGTTACCTTAATGAGCGCCACTCGACCAATGGTCAGACCTTTGAAGCGACAAACGTTAGTCTTTCTCTAGGGCGCTCTCTCTCTCTCCGGATGATGTATATGCCCCTCCCCCCCCCAAAAAAAAACGAACCTGCCCAAAATCCAGTCGAAATGTACCCCGAAGACGACCCTCCATGTCGGAGGTTGATGATGTACGCCACAATCCACCCTAGCGATGCCGCCCCAGATCATGATATGAGAAAAAGTACACCAAGAACGTGTGTACGTACCGCCGAGCGTCACTTCCGCGCCAACATAGCAAAGAACAAACGCAGTGAGGAGGTGCACGTCCTTGAGCGCCAAGATCTGACGAAACGGACTCTGTTCGCTCGTTCCACTTTCCGTGTCCGTGATTCCGATTTCTGCGAGACATTCTAAAATGTGTTGTTGATGTTTAGAGTTCAAAAGCTCAAACGTCCACCGTATGGCGTACGGACCTTGTTGGTGTTTCAACCGAAACACGGCCACTAAAAAAACGCTGTTCAACAGCGCGATACCGAGGCATGTTAAAAAGTGATAGGACCAATGGGGGACCTGGACAAAGTGGGTGGCGGACAAGGGTGACAACAGTGCACCGAGACCTATCAGGACGAGCGTGAGACGCAACGGACATGAATGGAACCAAACGAATCGCGCATATGTACCGTATCCTATTGCGTGGAGTGGGAACGAGGATGTCAGCATCAACAAGATAGATCGATAGTATATCAAGCCCGGATCATACCTGCCATGAGGAGACCCATCCGCAGCCCGGGATGATCCTTGAAGCGGACGATGTAGCCGACGTTTTGGGCAGCCTGCGGGGGTGTAATATACCAGTGAACGAGCGAAGACGGCAAAACCCTTTCTTTCGCTTACCTGCAAGGCCATTCCAAAGCCATTGATAGTGTACGCAAAGACGAAGACGGGAAAGGGCACCCCCGCTGCCTCAATGCAATACGCAACGACCTGACATACCGAACCTAGGGCAACGATTGACCCGGGATCCATGATCTCGAAGGGCGAAAAAGGATTACCTATCGCGAGAATCTAAACAGACTAGCCGTCGGCGAAGAAACGCGACTAGAAACGGGGATGGACCACCGACCTTTCCAAAGCTGATCCTTTCTGTCAGAAACATATTGCAGATGGACCCAGTGATGTACCCCTGTATTCCATGCGCAAATAATTCAACGGCCGAGCTTTGCGTCGTCCACTTACCAAAGTCGAAAAGGCGAATATCAACGACACTACGGCATACCCGACCTGCCATTCTCTCCGTTGTCAGGGCAAGGTCACGTACCTAAACGAGAGAGCATACATGATACGCTTGCTGTATCCTTGGCAACAGCGGTCCGTTGGAGGCGTCATTCCACCCGGCGAGAACCGCTGTCCAGCACAACGTCGCAAAGTGAATGTTGGCACGCAACGAGAGAGACGGATGATAAGCACGATTCGCAGAATCGTCGGGATAATCGTTTGCGGGTTGGTCAGCATCCGTTGCATTGATCTTTGAGGTCGTTTCAACATCGTTCCCGCCGATGGCGTGCGACTTGGATTCGAGGGGCATAGCCTACGCGTGAGGGTGACCTACTCCTGCAATTCCAGTAGAGGGGGATCGTTCTTACCATTCCAATACGCGTCGAGTATGCTTTGTGGTATCAACTTGGGAAGAAAAAAGAGAGCGAGGGAACAATGACGAGAGGCGCAGCTCAATGCCAAACAACCCTCGTATGCACGCAGACAAGAGGCCTTACCCACCTGTCGCGTTGGCCGCGGACGAACGTCAGATAAGTCGCAATCGAGTGCTTCAGATAAGAGGGTGATGCTACTTCTCTTTGGCTGAGATAGAGCCCCGAGTTTGTCCGTAGGAGTGACACGCCGGAACAAGGCAAATCCGTGAACGTTTGACACCGCGTACTACTACATGTCAGGACCTTATGTCTTTGATAAGGTCCATAAGATCGTCTTATCGCGTTATCAATCCGTGCGCCGTGAACCCTTGCTGGGGACGAAACCCCAGAGGACCGTCATAAATGCCATCATTGCCAATAACCTATACACAATGTGTAAGGGCGGCCCGTCCATCAGAGTGTCACACTCACAAAGGCTGCAAAGCGCTGATACCTGCCTTGGATGCAATCGCACCCGTCATAAAGGGTAACAACGCTGATCCCGCTTGGCCAAAACCAGCAATCCATCCAATCGAACCTACCACGCCCACGTGACTACCTGAATCTTTGTACAGCGATTCGGCAAAGGACGTTACCTGTCAGCAGCCAACCAGGCAACACCCGTCCAGCGTGGTTCATCGTGATCGGATACATCGGTCCGAGTAGCACACCAATAATCGAAACAGACACGGCGTCACCAATCAGTGACGGTACTAACCAGACGACCAACTCCAATCCGATGGCAAGAAGTGCATATATGAACAGAACCCTCCGCTCTCCTACCTGAAAGGGTTGGGGTATAACTGGATAAAGCAACGGATTGGGAGAGGACATACCTTCTGGTTGAGCCACAATAAGGCAACACGACCCGTCATGAGGCCTGTTCATTGACGTAAGGGTGAAATGGAGTTAGACTCTTTCTAGATGGGACACACCTCCAAAAAATCCTGATGATATATACCCAGATGATGGGCCACCGCCACGAACGTCGATGATATACGTCACAATCCAGCCTGAACATCATCATGAACCCGGCGCAAAATACAGAGCTGTGGTCATAACAGACATACCTCCAAGAGTAACCTCGACACCCACATAGACAAGAATGAACACCGCAAGGAGGTGTACATCCTTCAATGCAAATATCTGTCTGAAGTGACTATTTTCACTCTCATTCCTCTCCCCTGCGGGTTGTCCGATCTGGGCCAAGCACTCTTCAAGCAATGTGAGCGACGAATACGAGTGAGTCGCGGTCGCAACAGACCATCCTGGCTCTTTAATCGAAAGACTGCAATCAAGATGGCAGTGTTTATTAACGCGAGACCCAGCGACACCAGATAATGGAAGGACCAGTTTGGAAGTTGAGCAAACTGGGTGGCAACGAGCGGAGACGACAGTGCTCCAGCGCCTTCGACATTCAACACGTGAGTACCCCGCCCCAACGCAACACACGACACCCATACCATAAGCCTACCCTCATTCAGCTGTGCTTGATAAACGGGGGAACAAACGTATAAACGTACTGCGTGCAAAAGTCCCATTTTAGCTTCTGCATTGTCCTTGATGCTAGCTACGAAACCGTTCGCCTGAGCGTCCTAGAAGGGAGTCTGACGACAGAAAAGACCACCCAACACAAGCAACGTACCTGCAACGCCATACCGATGCCATTGATGGCATAGCCGAACACGAACGCTGGAAAAGGCAAGGCAGCAGCCTCGATGGTATAGCCAATCACTTGAAGTACAGATCCTGGAAAAACAAAATGTGTGAATATTTTGCTTCCTGGCAGTCGGAAGAGAAGACCCCCCAAGTACAGACGTACCGAGAACGATGACCTATTGTGAAAGACCCCGCGCGTCAGTATCCCAAGACCACCATCAGAGCGACACGGAACGACCTTGCCAAAACCATATCGATCATTCAATACTACGTTCGAGAACGCGCCTGTCAAAAATCCCTTTCCACTGCCGTCAACATCCGAGTCTCACCACCCCGACACCGATCGAAAGCCGAGACGACACCCACAATGCAAGCAAACACGAAAATCAGGGATACGACCGCGAAGTTGACCTGTCCAGGATCGTCCACGTCAACATTCAACACGTTCGACGTCCCGTGGCAAACAGGCCCCATGCACGCAGCATGATCATAAGGACACCCACGTTGTAGACTTTTTGAATGCGTGGCAGCAACGGACCTGTCGTCCCGTCGTTCCAACCCGCGAGGTATAGCGTCCCGCAGAGGGTCGCGAACTGGATGCGTGCGTGGAGGCGCTGTGCCTTGGTTTGAACCACGGTGTTGTCGGCGACACCCGCGGTCGGCTTCAAGTTTGTGTGGGGTACTTGCTTCGTCGCAATGGCACCATTGACAGAAACTTTGCGCACAAGATCGTTCAACTCGATATCGTCGCCAATCCGATTGTGGTCGTCGGTGGACCGGTGCCAGGCCGTTGGGTGTCGTGGGTTAGCACCACCGTCTGGGGGAAGACTGGTAGTTTGCATGCCTTGACGAGACGAATGTAGGAGTGAATGCTTCGATCGGTGGGGCCCGCACTGAAAAATCAACGATATTTATATGCGCTTAGGATGCGGCCTCGAGTGCTGGCGACCCCTGACACGAGTAGGAAAAGCGCTCATGTCGAGTCATTTGATGTAAAACTGCCAGCGAATGAGGAAAGTATCAACCCCATTAGGTTATCGACCCCCTCGGGTTTATGTGCCCAAACTTGACAAGCTTGAAGTCCCGCTTTACACACTGGCACACCACCGTCAGAATTTTCTGTGCCTTGATAGTTGTTGGCCCCATCTACTGTTGTCCTCGAGAGTTGGTTGATGAACGACTCATAACTCGGACACAAGTCCACACGATCTTAACGGGGCGGCGAGTGCATCAGCAGGTTGGATACTAGTAGTGACAATGGTCCTGCCTGCTCTATACCACAGCCTGTGTCGAGCTGCGGTACCAAAAAATTGTTATCGTACTGAAGCGTCGCTACAAGCTATGGTAATGGTCTGTAGCAAAAGCGGTAAGGACAGTGACGAAGCGTCAGGGTACGACAGACAAACAACGATATGACAGATATGTAGGAGATAGCCTCACATGGTTACAATTCAAAGAAAGGCTGAGATGAAAAAATGGCCACCTGAATGTTGCAAAGAGTTGCTGATCAATATCTGCGAGAGTTGCTTTTGCAACAAATCAAATACTACGTTGAATAGACTCTGCTACTAGCTACCACTATGTACCTCGGTGGGCCGTTTCACTGGTGGTTGATAAGGATAATGCACCCCTCTGTGTGGCGTTCCGAGCTTTCTCCGTCTCTTCCCAAAACGTTGTCATATCATCAATCCGTGCGCCTCGAACCCTTGCTCGGTATGAGAGCCCAAAGGGCGATCATGGATACCATCATTGCCACTAACCTATACGCGACGCGTAAGGGCGGCCCGACCATCAGAGAGTATCACGCTCACGAAGGGTGCAAAGCGCTTATACCCGCCTTGGACGCAATTGCGCCAGTCATGAAGGGCAACAGAGCTGACCCCACTTGACCAAAACCAGCAATCCATCCAATCGAACCTACCATACACACGTGAGTGCCTGCATTTTTGTACAGTGATTCTGCAAGGGACGTCACCTGTCAGCAGCCAACCAGGCAACACGCGACCAGCGTGGTTCATCACGATCGGATACATCGGTCCGAGTAGCACACCAATAATCGAAACAGACACGGCGCCACCGATCAGCGATGGCACCAGCCAGATGACCAACTCCAACCCGATGGCAAGAAGTGCATAAATGAACAGAACTCTCCGTTCTCCTACCTGAAAGGGTTGGGGTATGACAAAGTAAAACAACAGATCCAGGGAGAGGACATACCTTCTGGTTGAGCCACAATAAGGCAACACGACCCGTCATGAGGCCTGTTCATTGGCGTAAAGGTGGAATGGTGTTAGGTTCTTCCTAGATGGGACACACCTCCAAAGAATCCTGACGATATATACCCAGACGACGGGCCACCACCGCGGACGTCGATGATATACGTCACAATCCAGCCTGAACATCATCACGAATCCGGCGCAGAATACAGAGCTGTGGTCATGAACATACCTCCAAGGGTAACCTCGACACCCACATAGAAAAGAATGAACATCGCAAGGAGGTGTACATCCTTCAATGCAAATATCTGTCTGAAGTGACTATTTTCACTCTCGTTCCTCTCCCCTGCGGGTTGTCCGATCTGAGCCAAGCACTCTTCAAACAATGTGAGCGACGAATACGAGTGAGACGTGGTCACAACAGACCATCCTGGCTCTTCAAGCGAAAGACTACAATCAAGAGGGTGATGTTTATCAACGCGAGACAGAGCGAAACGAGATAAATGAAAGACCAGCGTGGAAGTTGTGCAAACTGGGTGGCAACGAACGGAGACGATAGTGCTCCAGCGCCTTCCAGCATTCAACATGTAAGTACCCCACACAGATGCAATGCACGACACCTCATACCATAAGCCTACCCTCATTCAGCCGTGCTTGATAGACGGAGGAACAAACGTATAAACGTACTGCGTGCAAGAGTCCCATTTTAGCTTCTGCACCGTCCTTGATGCTAGCTACGAAACCGTTCGCCTGGGCGTCCTAGGAGGGAGTTTAACGACAGATGAGACCACTCAACACAAGTAACGTACCTGTAACGCCATGCCCATTCCAAGGATTGCATACCCGAGCACGAACGCTGGAAAAGGCAAGGCAGCAACTTGAATGGCATAGCCAATCACTTGAAGTACAGATCCTGGAAAAGCAAACACAGTGAATACATACGTCGTCGCTTTTGCTTCCTGGACGTCGGAAGAGAGAATCCACAAGTACAGACGACGTACCGAGAACGATGACCTGTCGTGCAAGACGTTGAACATCAGCATCCCAAGACCGCCACCAGAGCGAGCGGGACAACCTTGCCAAAACCATATCGATGATTCAACACCACGTTCGAGAACGAGCCTGTCAAAGACCCCTTTCCATTGCTGTCAACATCCGAGTCTCACCGCCCCGACACCGAAAATCGAGATGACACCCACAATGCAAGCAAACACGAAAATCAGGGATACGACCGCGAAGTTGACCTGCCCAGGATAGTCCACGTCAACATTCAACACGTTAGATATCCCCAAGCACGCAAGCCCCATGCACAAACATGAAGACACCCACGTTGTAGAATTTTTGAACGCGTGGCAACAATGGACCTCCCGCCCCGTCATTCCAACCCGCGAGGTATAGCGTCCCGCAAAGGGTTGCGAACTGGATGCGTGCGCGGAGACGCTGTGCCTTGGTTTGAACCACGACGTTGTCGGCGACACCCGCGGTCGGCTTCAAGTTTGTGTGGGGTACTTGCTTCGTCGCAATGGCACCATCGGCAGAAACCTTGCGCACAAGGTCGTTCAATTCGACGTCGTCGCCCACTCGATTGTGGTTGTCGCTTGACTGGGTCGTTGGGTGTCGTGGATTGGCACCGCCTTCCGCAGAAAGACTGGTAGTTTGCATGCCTTGACGGGACGAATGTAGTAGCGAATCCATCGATAGGTGGGGTCCACACTGGAAAATCAACGAGATTTATATGAGCTTCGCCTCGAGTACCGGCGATTTCTGAAAAGAAGCACGCATGTCAAGTCATTCATCCGATCATGATGTAAGTCGAGAAAATTGCCAACAGACGACGAAAAAACGAGGAACAACATCAAATTATCAAGCCCATGAGGCTATCGACCCCTGGGCCCCAAACGTCCCACTCTACACACTGCCTTCTCGGCGCCTTGATAGTTGTTGGCCCCCTTGGCTTTTGTCCTCGAGTTGATTGATGAACGACCCACACGAGACACCTAGTTGATGGGGATAATACACTCCTGTATGGTGTTCCGAGGTTTCTCCGAGGTTTCTCCGTAGGGTCTATCCCTCCCAAAACGTCACCATCCTATTACATGACCCGTGTGACGTAAACCCTGGCTGGGAACGAGTGACTAGAGCTGCATCATCGCTACCAACGGATGCGTAAAAAGTCATGCCTCAGACGAGATCAAGCTTCAAGACTCACAAAGGCTGCAAGGAGCTAACACCCGACTTGAACGCACTCGCCGCGCCCGTCATGAAGGGCAACAGCGCTGACCCCACCTCACCAAAACCAACCAACCATCATGAGCCTGCATCTTTGTGCACAGAATCGACGAGGGACGTTACTGGTCAACAGCTAAGCTCATCGTGATCAGATACATCGGTCCAAGTAGCAATAATCGCAAGAGACACGGCGCAACCGATCAGCAATGGTACTAATCAGACGACCAACTCCAATCTGATGGCAAGGGGTGCGTAAATGAACAGAACCCTCCGTTCTCCCACCTGAAAGGATAGAGGTACAATAACGCACAGAAATACATACAGCGGACATACCCTCCGGTTGAGCCACAACAAGGCGACATGACCCGCCGTCAGACCTGTTCGGTGGCGTATGGGTGGGATGGAGCTAGACTCTTCCGACTAGTTGCGACGTATCTCCAAAGAATCCTCATGATATCTGCCCAGACGATGGGCCACCACCACGGACGTCGGAGGTAACGAATCAGCCTAAACATCGTCTTTGAATCCAGCGCGGAATATAGAGCCATCTTCGTGACAGACATACCTCCGAGGGTAACCTTGACGCCCACATAGATAAGAATGAACATCACAAGGAGATGTACATCCCTCGACGCCATAAAAACAACTATTTTCTCTCTCATTCCTCTCTCCTGTGGGTCGTCCGATCTGGGCCAAGCACTCTTCATGCGACGTGAGCGACGAATACGAGTGAATCGTGGTAGGAACCCTGGCTCCTTACGGGAAAGACTGCAGTCAAGAGGACGGTGTTTGTCAACGCGAGACCCAACGACAAGAGATAATGGAAAGACCAGTGTGGAAGTTATGCAAACTGCGTGGAAACGAGCGGGGACGAAAGTGCCCAGCCCAGACACAACGCACGATAGCGCATACCATAAGCCTACCCTCATTCAGCCGTGCTCGATAGGATCGTTCGCCTGTGTGCCAGAAGGGAATCTAACGTTAACAACGAAAGAAACCGCCCAACGCAAGCAACGTACCTGTAGCATGCCATTGGTGGCATACGCGAGCACGAGCACTGGAAACGGCAAGGCAGCAACTTCGATCGTATACCCGATCACTTGAAGTACAGATCGTGGAAAAGCAAGACGGGGTGAATCCGCCGTCCCTTTTGCTTCCTGGCAGTGAGGGAAACTCCAAGTACAGACGACATAGAACGACGACCTAGCGTGCAAGACCCCATGCATCAGCAGACCACCACCAAAGCGACACGCAACGACCTCGCCAAAACCATATCGATTATTCAACACCACGTTCGAGGACGCGCCGAACAAAAACCCCATTCCATTATTGTACGTAATCCGAGTCTCAACCACCGCCCCCCGCCGACAACAATCAAAAAGTCGAGAGACAAGACTTACGATGCAAGTAAACACGAAAATCAGGGATACCACCGCAAAGTCGACCTATCTACGTCAACATTCAACACGGTCGATACCCACGTTCTAGACCCGCGAGGCACAGCGTCCAACATACAGTAGACTCTGTAATAACCCATACCCCTCGGGATAGGCCCAGGGTTATGGCTTATGGGAGAGGATGGGTTTTGATTGAGGCTAGAAGCGCTGAAAATGAACTTCGGGAAATCGAAAATGTATGGGTTTCCACAGAGTATGGGTTATTACAGAGTCGACTGTAGCGTCGCGAACTGGATACATTGGCGGAAGCTGTGCCTTGATTTGAACCACCGCGTTATTACTAGTAGTCGCACCAGTGGGAGGCTCAAGGTGGGAGGCTCAAGGTGGGAGGCTTGCTTGTACGCATCCGAACCCTTGCGCCCAAAGGTCGTTCATGACAGTTCGAATATCGCTGGATCGAGCCGTTGGGTGTCGTGGATTAGCACCATTTTCGGTGATCCGTATTTCTCAGGCTCGGCGGATCTTACAGGGCGTGGTAGCCACTGCGAGTGTTTGAAAAGCCACAAAGCCATGGACGGCAGAATGTTCCCAAGGTGGGGTATCCGACTGCACGGAAACATGTGTGATTTGGCTGTTGGGTCTTCCAATTCACATAGACGCTACGTTGATTAGACCTAGCCGACACTGGTCTGCATCCCCTTCAGCGCTCAGCATCCATATCCACCAATTCATACAACTCCAAGTTCTCGTCGAGGTATTTTCACAAAGGCTAGGCCTCGTGCATAACTTTGGTTCGTGCTGTATTTGACAAGTTTAAACAACTACTCGAGCGAGATTTCTTCTCCAGAGGGTGCTGTAAGATCGTGGTTTCCACTGATCGCCATCGAGTCGTGATCAGTCCTGGAAAGTTTCTACCAAAAAATTGAACGAAGCAATATTTCGTCGTCGCTCTCGCCTGATCCAGGGGCAGGTTCGAGGATGAAGCGTGACTCGGGATGCTTGATAGACCACGGAGCAGCGGCCGCCACTATTTGAAGTGAGATGGAGGAGTTGATAGTGGTGGGGGAGAAATGTAACGGTGGTTGAGGAGCTGGTGCAGATATCGATCACCCGAGAGTGGCTGTGCCCTCGCTGACACTCGCAACCAGGTAGGTGCCGCTTCCGAGTCTGGGCCGTTCACACGGGTCTATTTTCTTTCAAGTAGGTGCGTACCGAGTTCAACAAGGTTCGGCATGTGTTTGAGGGTGATCGGTGTTTGATCAGGATGGTACCATGATAGTACAGAGACGTTCGCACGAAGCCGAGAAGTTGGCGGAGATCAACAAAACGCAAGATGCGAGAGGGGTGGGTAACCGGCAAAGCAGATGGCGTTTTTATGATTAGATATAGCAAGTCAGAATCCTCCGAATCGATCATCTCGGATCATGTTGTCATTTGTGCAACATTTGTGACCTGATAATTATTGTGCCGTGGTAACACCGAAATCGCCTGGATAAGATATACGCGAACATCTATGACTGTGTGAACGCCATCGCCATGGGCTCGTTACTGGTCATGGCGTGTGGCGGCGGCTGTTCGCCCTCAAGTTCAAACACTGGTGTGGCTATTATGTCAAGTCCCAAGTAAACGCCGATATCCATCCATCGATCTTCCTCGAATGATCCAACAGTTACGCCGTCTGGACGTGAAATGGTAAAAGTCGAAAAAGAAAGAAATGCCAGAGGACAACATCGAAATATTATCGACCTCATTGAAGCTATCGACCCCCTTTGTCTCTACACCAACTCACTCCACTCTACACACATCGCCACGTCTTAATCCCCTTAGTAGTTGTTGGCCCCATTGACCTTGTCCTTGAGTTGGTTGATGAACTGCTGATAACTCGGCAACACGTCCGCGCGATCTTGAATGAGACAGCTGAGTGCCCAGAGTCGTAATGGTGGCTCGCCATCCTCTTTGACAACATACAGATGGGGATAGTACACCCCTCTGCGCAGCTCGCGGGTTTTTTGGATAATGGCGTTGACACGTTGCGAGAACGGATTGTCGAGAGTCGGAAGCGTCATCTAGCAAATATTAAGATTGAGTGGATTGGTGAGCCATACGTTTGTCAGCAAAAGTAGAACGGCGCTCACCTTGCCACCACGCAAGACTTCGTAGTTGGGGAGGTTGAACACATCCAAGATGAGCTGCGGCACTGCATCCCGACCAACCCACAAGAAGATAGTCTGTCCATCCTCAATGAGGAAGAGACCATGTCGTTCGAGGCGCTCCGAAGTCAGGGGCAGCGGTGTTGGCATAATGATACCGTTCTCCCCAACAGTGCCCGCCTGCAATACAATTCAGTGTAAGCTGGAGAGCAGCGTGACACAGACGTACCTCAGGAAGCATGTTATGTAGCGAATAGAACGTGGGATGGATGTAGGGAACGAGTGTTTGGGACGGCAATGAGGTGAGCAACGCTTGAGCATACGCCCTAAGATCGGGAGGAATCTGAGCGCTTTGACGGATACCGACCTAGCATCGTATATCAGCGCCACCAGTCCACAGTGCAAACCAGCGGAAACTTACGTTCTTCAGCAGTCCGAGAACCAACACGGGAAGCATCTTCAGGTTCTCGGAAATAGCCAATTGTGCACTGGCACCTGCACCAGCAGCCGTCATACTACTCTTGTACGACGAGAGTATGTCCACCATGCGTTGCATAATCGCATCTCTGCTGTCTTCCAGTTTGTGCGTGAGAGACCGCTCCACGGCCTTGTTCGCCAACAGCGTCGCGATAGCCACTTGATCTGCGGAAGCAAACACTTCCGAAAGACTGCTCGTCGTTGGGAGTGCGAGTGTGATGACACGGATGCGGCGCTCGCCATAGCACGTCGTGTGGAGAACGGCAGTCTGGAAGACGACAAACGGCGCGGTGAGGGTATCTTCGATCTGGATTTCGATGGCATACGATTGATCGGTGGGCACAGCCGGCATCGCGAGGAGATCCGTAGATCTGACAAAAAAGTTGCCGTGGAACGACGCCATCCGTAAACCTGGATCAAAGGGGTAAATTACACTGGATAAAGGGCAGGAAGTCAGTCCACCTTTTGAAGCACGAACACGCATGACAGCTTCAAGCATGATCGGCATCGCAAGCACTTCACCGAATTCATGTGCAAACTTGATGGCATCCTCGGTGCGCGAGGCATTGAATGCAGGATAAAAGAACGTCTGGCCGGAGGTGTAATGGGGAAGACATGCTGCAACGCAGGTGAGCTCAGAAATGGTCCAGTTTATAATGGAAGTTCATACCAAGACTAGCGACATCTTGGTATGCTGAGCTAAAGAGGAACATATCCACGGACACTTGGGCACGCGAACATTCGATAGCAAACGTCTTGTAGAATGGTGACGCTGCTTGAAGCAATGTGGATTCCTTGCTATATGATCAGAACCCTTGACGTCTGGTGGGGCCGCAATTCGTACCTTGGAAGTACCGAGAATCTTGGGGTCCTCTCGGTTTTTGAGAGCACCAGCACCGATGCTAGGTAAGGAAGCAGATAATACAATGATTTTCCCACCAATCGGGGCCTAGAGTACCGTCAGGAACGAAGAATCAAAAGAGTAGATATACATACCATCAACTTGAAACCTGCTTGTAGGGCAGGACCAAGAGCACTGCCAACAGTATGATTATCCTGGAACATATCATTGATTCCCCCAAGGAGAGATTCCAGTGACGCTTTCGCTTCTGCCAAGTTGACAAGGAGATCAGTCGGTTTGGGCAAAAAGACGTCTTCCACATCGGAGACAACCAGCATAGAGGAATCGGTCGTGCCGGGCTGCATGGGATGAGAATGAGACCGATAATCGATCAGGCACAGTAGATACTCACAGGCATAGAGAAGAAATACAACGACGTGTCGAACGCGACGAATGCCACCTTGGTGCGGTCGTCCTCGTTGGGTATACGGTCCAGGTTCTCCAAGATGGTACGGGTCGCAGTAGCAACCATACCTGAACACAAATAAAATCAACCGCGTCGGTTCACGGAAGGCGTGATCCCTCACCTGACTGGACGGCCGTGTGACTGACATCAATGAGGAAGACATACACCGCTGGCTGGGGTGGCCGAACCATGTACTCTGTCGGAGCGACGAACTCCACAGCAGAATGATTCAACTCATCACGAGCCCATCGATCACCAGGCTGGTTCCGAGCCTGATCCCAATCAAAGAGCTGAGGTACCTCGTTCGACATGTTACACATACAGCAGCGCCAACTTGATGACAAATTGTGACAAATGAAATCAAACTTCAAAAGACAAGATTGCAAGTGACGCACCGATTTCCACCGTCAATGAACTGAACATATGGGTTAATGTATGTCCTGCAACGTCTGCAACGCGCGATCACTGTGTCCGCGACCAATGGTACGGGCTGATCACCCTCCTTCACTGTACGGTAAGGCGTGATCACAAGCCCAAGCGGTATCTTTGACTTGCTGAGGAGAGAAGACGTCGTCGGGATAGTATTCAGGGTACACCGCTGATAGCTATACTCCGCGTTCGCGTAAGGCGACGTAGTAATGCACGAATTCGGCGGCAACCGAATCTCTGGCGGCGGACGACTCAGCTCGCGTGGGTCGGGAGGGGATGTCAATAGATTCGTCGTGTAGAGCTGCAGTGGTTTCTGCCCCATGCCCATCTGACCGAACTGATCTGCCAACTTGTTCATGGGTGCCGTAGGAGGGTAATAAACAGGCTCCTGTCCGAATCCGGGGGCATTGATGTACTGGGACTCTTGCGGAGGTGGCGGATGATATGGTGGCTGTGGTTGCTGTCCGGCGAAACCTTGCTCGGCTGCTAGCCCGGGGGTGAAGAGCTGGGTACTAGGTGCAGGCTGCTGCTGCTGCTGCTGCTGCTGAACTCCGACAGCACCGTAGGTGGGGTCAGGCAGGGCGTCGCCCGTGCCGTAGTAAGCCTGTGTCTGGCCGGCAGCGTACTGGCGACGCTTGGCGTGCGCATGGCTCGGAGGAGGGGAGACCGAGGGTCCGTGTGCATCTATCGGCGCGGTTGGGACCTGTGTGGGGGGTTCCCACTGTGATCTTCCGGTCGCAGTCTCTGTGAAAGGTCAGGACTCGATGCAAGTTGGTTGCTGCAGAAAGCTGACCGATGAAGAGATGTCGCTGGTGCGCTGGATCCCTGCAGATTTTCAGTGCCCAGGGAGCGAATGGATTGAGACAGAGTACTGTACCATTCTGCAGCCCAACCTGGGGGCAACTGTTGGGCGGGGGAGGCCATTGGACAACTTGTCTGTAAATGAGATAGATGTGTTGGTGGTGTATTTTGTTGGAGACACGTAGCCAACACGAACAAACAACTATCTAGATACAACAAAGTCACCCTTGCCTCGTCTTCTCGAATCGGTTCAGTAAAACACCAGCACAAGTCTCTAGTGCCTGTGTCTCCTCGACTTTTGCGTCCGCACACCCCGCCCACCGAACCTTGAGGTTCTCATCCACCAAGTACACGTACCCGACGTGTTTGTTTGTCATGCCCAGAGGCTCGCGGACAAATTCTACGCTTTGACCGGATACCAGATATGTGGGATGCAACTCCTTGGGCACCGTTTTCGCAATGGACGACAGAAACAGAGATACGAGCCATGACTTGAGAAGGTTTTCCTGCAGGTTGATCTGCACATATTGGTATAGCGGGTTGGACAAATATCGCGCATTCGTCGGCGAGACGAATCCGTTGACGTGAACCTGATGTTTATCAGCCAATATATCGCATGCACGAGAAATTACTGAGCACCTCTGACATCCTGGTGGACAACATCGCAATTACAGAAACGCGACCGTGACAAATATCAGTGGTGTGTGTCTGAGCCCGGGTGTCTAATCGAGAACCGGAAATGTTTGGGAAATACAATGCTTTCTACGGAGAGTTCTCAGCGGGATACAGAACAAATGCATCGCGGCACTTACATCCTCCCTGACCATGACATTGGGTGCTATCCATGTCTTGCCTCCGTGCCTCCGGGTGGCATTCAGGTCTGTAAAGTACCCTTTGCCGGCTTCGCTTATGCTAGGAGGGGTTAACACGAGCAATGACCACGCGAAAGGGGGCTTACAGATGTTGTCGCTGTTGGAGACGAGTCTCCTGGTCCATCAGCTCCTTCCTTGTATCATCCCATGTCCTGCTATGTGCTACCGGCCGGTCCTTGACGCCAAGTGGCCGCTGCAACAGCGGAAGAGGTGCATCAACATCGGTATCTTTTTTGTTGATGCTGCTCGACGCCGACGAGTTCCAGCGAATGAATGGTGTACCATGTCTGAGCAGTAGCCTGACTGGACGGTGCACGGACATTTCGGGATCAAGAATGTCATCGCCAAATTGGGAAATGGTCCAATAGGTATGTGTCACGTGATCATTATACTACCGCTCGCGAGCGTAGTTAGCCAAACAAATTCATCCATTCGCTCTTGTATCTGTACAACTTGTCCATCAACCCTGCCTGATGTTATGACTCACGAACTCTTGCCCAGTAAAACAAGATATGTTCTCTTATTGGCTCAACATCCTCTGCATTCAGTCTCGGTATTCCCCCCCGCCGCAATCTACGAGCGTCCAACAAGTCAGGTACAGTTGATTCCCAGTGTTCGAGTACTGGCCCCATACGTAGCCATCTCTCACCCACCACAATTCAGACTGCCTTCACAACAAGTCACTACTCCTCGGCGTTGTGACGGTTTTGTACGATTGTCTGGTCAAAAGTATCTCGTGGATTTCACCCACATAGAGTACCACCAGTAATCGTGATCAAAAATATATTCTAATCCATACCCCCACACAAGCTTACTACGGCACGGGCGATGCCCTCCCTGACCCCTATGGTCCTGTCGGAGTCCAGCAGCAGCAGCCGGCACCTACATCAGAACATCCGGTATCCGGGAATTAGCTCGGCCGTCCATTCCAACGGAAGCCAACGTGATCCGATGCCCAATCATTGGATGGGTCTGACCTGCTTGGAATGTGCAGATGTCGAATCCTCGACCCCCTTGTGTGCCCCCGACGCCAAATACTGTTGCTGGTCTCGTGCAAGTGTGTGACGAGTTATCAGATGTAAGTCCGTCGACTTAATGTGGGGAGACGTTGCCCAGCGGGCTCGTCCGCGTTGATCAACTCGTCGAGGCAGTTACGATGCTCCTGGATGGCCAGGGACCAGTCACGACGGTTCCTCACCAGGCTCTCGGCTAAGTCCATTCACCCCGCAAGCTCCTTATGGCTCGGATCGGGGTAATGGGGATCATAATTTTCAAATCGTGGGAAACAGTGTGGTGTAAGTAACTGATCAAGGGCGCAGGAGATCTGAGTCGGGATGTATAGCACGTATCAACTGACCTGCGGAGATTAAATCAGATGAGAATAGCTGGGACAGGTAAGATCTGGATCTTATCTACGATCATCTTGAAGCGGCGTATCCAAAAACGAAAAATCGACATCGAAAGACTTCAGCTGAGCGCAATCCATCTTTGAGGGAGGTGTCGCATTTGCCCTCAGCCGACTCGTGACAGGATAACAGTAATTATATTGAATTATGAGTGAGCACATGATTCGAGAATTCCGGTCTGATCAGATCATCGATGTGAGAAACCCCTATATACACAATGTAAAACGATCCTGCAGGGACAATGGAATTGTTGCCCCTGTACAGCAGGAATGATTCAATGATATAACCAAAAAAAATCCCTCCACCGATTAATGCAACGCGGCTGCCTAAATTATGTACCGTAAACCCAAATTGATTATGTGACAATCAGATATCGGTTCTACATCAACCCGGTGGTTCCAACCGTCGATAACCACTGAGTGGGTTGGAAAAGCTCCGGCCTGTGTCGACTTCTGGTGGGTGCTGAAGCGAGTAAATTCATGTGATGCATAACAAAGATTTGGTGGTCGGTAGTCGTGTGCTGTCGTCCTCGAGATCAATATCGACGTCTGAGTGAAGGTTCGGCTTGAACGACGGTCTGCTGCGAACCAGGCGAAACGGCACACCGCCTCAGTAGCGACGGCTCAATCGACGGAGTATCAATACACTCAGTGACAATACCTATGATCGTTGAGACGCATACGACACGATGATTAGCGAGGATCAAGTGAACCCGCCCGCGAGTATGTGGCCAGCTGAAGAGTCTCACCACCCCATAATAGGGTACTATATATGTAAATATAAACAAATATCAATGTGGCAACACACTGGGGCTGTAACTTTAAGCCCCCTACGGTGAATCATCTACTTAAAGAATAATAATGCTTGGGCTTACGCGGATCTAGGTCCTTGCAAACGAGGTACAGTACTAATAAAATAAAAACACGGCTAACCGGTTTTTTTGTCTTCCGTTCATTCATCCTGCAACATGTGACAGGTTTCACGTTCTTGGCTGGGCAAAATTGGATAGTGGCGTATCTTCAATACCTCCTGTCACGGCGCATAGCTGGTTGACCAATGGACTGAAGTCATCTGATGCCGTGGTGCTTACAGCGCTCTCGGTAAGACTTGAACGAGACATCGGTATCACCTTTCCATGGATCTGGTTCTTCAGCAGGTTTCTCACAGACGACGCAGAACTCGTGTGTCACTATCGTTCAAACCAGCATTGTGTTGTACAAATCCTGTAGGACCATGTCACAGGAACCGACCCTTGGCCGCCTGATCTGCGTTTCATCGGATCGTGTTGTACGAGAACATTTTTCAATCAACCTCTCGTTGGGTAGAAAATCATATTCCCTGCACTCGGTACCCGCGGTCTTACTGCGGTCGAGCACGAAGTCCAGGCCAGACCTTTGAGCGGGCGTCGGGTGTCAAGATAACCGGTCCGCATCAAGTAAGTTGTAGCTGCAAGCTCCCCCACATGCCGCTAGAAGCTCAATGGATTGTCTCTACCATACCATCATAAACGTACTCGTTCAGATTTCGGTGGGTACCAATGCAGCCTGGTCTCTGAGACACTGATGGAACAATCCTATTGGCTCATTGTCCTCGATATTATGGGCAAGAAATCTCAATGATGGGCTCGTCCTGTCGGCGAACACGGCCTGAGATGATAAACGTTACGGTATCACACCTTTTTGGAAAATACAATTGCGGTCCGCTGATATCCATCCTGGGTCTAGCCGTCATCATACTGGCTCTTCTATTTGCACTCTAGCGTCGGCGGAGGTCACGCAATGCTGATCGAGCATGGAAGCAAACTCAGGGACCATGTGTCGGTCCCTCGACATGACATTCGTTTCCTGTTTTACGCTGCATGTGTCACTGATCTGGGGGTCAGCCCTGTTACCCGCATTACATTGTCAACATTTCCCCAATCGTCACCCAGATCAACTTCCGAGATCCATCTTGGCATACAGGTTCTATGGAAGACACCAGAACCCTTCCTCATCTGCACGGAGAGGAAATGGAAAGCGCAATGTTGGTCAGGTGCTTAGACTGCTTGGTTTAGAGTCGTTGCCGACGACGCTTTTTCCGGCTCAGTTCAAACCGCCTCCGGGTATAAAGAGTCGACCTTTGCAACGAAGTTCCACTGTCTGATAACACTAGTACTCAGAACTTGACTTTCTCTAACTCCCCACCAATTCGACCACCATGTCTCAAAACTCTACTTTTACCCATCGCTCTCTCTACCACGGTTGGTTGCCCGCAAGCACCGAGGTTCACAGAGCCTTCCTTCTCAAGCATATCCACCATGCCTTAACGAAGCCTCTCCCCTATATCGCGGGGCCCAGTGACTGGGTCATCGAGTTCATCCAGGCCATCAAAGACAGCCCGGTCATGGCGCCACTTATGGACCTGGTTTTCAAGCAAGTCAACAAGGATGAGAAGGTATGGTCGAATGGACGTCATGACACCACTGCAAACTGAACGCATTTTATTTCTAGTGGGCTGCCTCGGACCCAAGATTCCGCGTGCGGGACATTGACCACTTGCAGAACGCTCTCATCAGTGCCGTTTCAGGCCCTCCTGAGGTTATCGTAGTCACGAATCAGCAAGGCGAGAAGATCGGGGAGCCAATCGGTGTACCGATCTACCTCATCCTTGATTTGCTCAGCAACACTGGTGCAGCCTACGACCTATTCC
>JBBPRF010000309.1:0-31214 GCA_038092875.1 Lanmaoa pseudosensibilis
TTCGGCGGCGAAAGTGACACCCGCAGATTACGGGTCGGTTCGAAAGGGAGAGCTTTGCTAGATAACGTCGATGAACCCACGGAACTCGTTGAGCGAGACAGGGAAGATGACGTGGATTGGGAGAAGATCGAGTTAGTGGAATGTGACAACGCTGGCGTCGTCGGGTGAGTAAACCCTGAAGGCATTGATAAGGAAGAAGAGTGTAAGAGCCCTGAAGGATGGGCTATGCCGGGAGGATGTGACAGTCCTGAAGCACTGAGGTCGTTGCTTGTTCGATAGGCGGATTGTGACCGGGGCTGGTGACGAGGAAGGTGTGGAGGTGAAATTGGTGTTTGATAGGTTCTCTGTGCAAGTGGACGTCCGATCGTACCAGGATGTGACTGGCGACGCCGCTGTGTCTCTGCTCTCGCAGGATCTCCGAAAAAGCTATCCCATACGTCGTCATTCTGGAAACCGCCCCGTTCTGCGATTTCGGTTTCCCGTTGGATCTCCGCGAGCTGGGCCTCGAGATCCGGGATCACAGAGTTCTCCAGTCTCTCCTTCTTCACCGTCAGTCGCTCTAACCTCTGGTTCAACGTCGTACACTCTCCCGTCATGCTTTCCCTCCTTTTCCTGACCTCCTCTTCTCGCTTTTCTCGTTCCTCTCTGACCGCGTCAGCTTCCCTCTTCACCGTTTTTAGGACATCTTCAGCTTCCGACTGCTTTTCCCTCAGCCCTGGTAATTCTTGTTCATCGGCTGCTGTCAGTTGCCCGACCTGTTCCCGGCCTTCATTTGCACGTCGCACGGCATCTTCAAGGGCACGCACACGTTGGCGCGCTTTACCTTCTGCAATGCCGGCTTTTTCCGACGCTCGTTTCAGTACATCAATCTCAGCGCGCAAGCTGGTGATGGTTTTACTCGCGTCGCGTCTCGAAGATTTGAGTGCCGTTTGCAGCGTAGCCTGTTCAGCGTGTAGGGCATTGAGCTGATGCGAGAGCGTTCGTAGTCGTTCTTCCGGAGTGGGCGTCTGAGAAGTCGATGGGACAGACGGGGAACATTCATTGATGCTACTCGTCGATGCAGACAGAGTCTCTGGCGCCGCGATGGAATAATGGTCATCACTCCGCTCGTTATCAAAGGTCGTGCTCTCAGCGTCTACATCGTACGCTCAGTGCACACGTTCACCACGCCGAACACACGTGTACACTCACCTTCGGTAGTGACCTGCTTTCGCATCGTCCCTCCGCTGACGAGCGCCAGGTCAATGTCATACTGTCTCCCAGGGTGTAATCCGTAGATGACGATGATAACTTCGTCGGCGTGATCGTTCATGCGAAGGATGACGCGCTGCCAGTTTGAGCCGTTCACGTCTACGGAGAGCCCGTGAGACAACGCATCCGCGATAATTCCGCGTGAGTCCAAGATAGCATCATTATTCGTGTCGTTCGAGGTGTCACCAGTGAGCTCCGGCTCCGGCTCGTCGTCTGTGGTATGTCGAGCGTCGAGGGATGACGAAAGGATGAATGTAGCGGAAACAGATGTTATTTCTCGTACTGCAAGCGTGAGGTGAGGTGTCCATGGACGTATGGTATGCCACCCAGAGGGGATAGATGTAGATGGATCCGGAGAAACGGGGGTTGGGACATCACCCATATCAGGTAGTAGATTGTATTGGCCCAAAGCTGACTTTCGAACGCGAAGTGGCTTATGTTTTGGACAGCAAAGAGATCCAAGACAATGTGTCGAGTATCGGTTCCGTGACTGGCGCGTTCTCTCGCGCTTGAGCGTAAGTGGGGATTCCGGTGGCCAGCGTTGTGGCAACTCGTACTAAGCCAAGGTAATTGCTCCCAATCCGGTGTTGTTTGGATCTAAAGCCTTTGGTAAACATCCAAATAAAGCAAGCTTGACCGCCGCCACTCTTAGACTGGTGACCTCGAACCCGCCTGTAGATACTCCATGGTCAAGATACATCGCTTGCCGTGATATCAAAAGGTGTCGCGGAATTGGGTAAACAAGGATTGCACCCAGCATTGATAAGGATATTTGGCGCTCTCTGGGCATTCACCCGATTTTTCGTAGGAACTATCCGGAACGAGATGGAGGGGAGTGACATTAAAGTCATGCTCCCAACTACACGTAGAAGATGGCGGAATCGTACTACTCAAGACAACGAGTCAACTATGATGACCAACCACGAATCCGCCCTAGGACACAATGCTAGCTTCCCACTCTCCTCATCCCAAGCCGCTCTTGCCACTTTACCCTTGCAGAGTCCAGCGTGACCCAGCGGATGGACGTCGTTTACGAGATTAGCTTCGGGAGTGTGAATACCCGACATATTCCAAGAGCCTTGCTCGTAAAAAGCAGGCGTTACCGGCGCTGGTAGCATCCCAATGCCCACTTTGCCACGGCCGAGATCCCAGAATGCACGATGCGGCCCCAGGAGCATCGGACGCTTGAGCTGTCGTGGATAAGTGTACGTCGAAAAGTACGTGGGATGTCGCTGAAGCGGGTCTGTGTCGAAGCTTGGCGCAATGAAAAGGCACCGATTCCCATAAAGTATGGCAACACTGGGAGTATCTACTACTGGGAGAGAGGGGACCAAGTAAACGGCACGGGGCGTCATATGAGCGCATGAAAAACGCCAGAATGGTGTTACGGTCATGGGTTCGCAGGGGGTCGAAGCCGGAACCATAGGCGGAACCTTATATGCCGCAACTAGCTCCGTACTCGAGACTACGACCGTTATCTGGGAGTCTGTGATGCGCAACCCATACGAGTGCTCCGCGGACGCGAGTCGTCAGTATCCGGTGTACTCACTATTGTGGCACTCACCCATTTGCCAACATCCCATTCTACCTCCATTGAACAGCATTCTGCAAGCTTGCGATAACAGGACTCGAGCTTTGACACTGTAATGAGATGCCTTGGTTTAGTACTGCTGCGATCGATCCACCCATAAACAATGTAGCGTCCTAGGGCAGCACAGTTCTCGATTTCTGGGACTTGAATCGACCATACCATCTCCAGTCTTGGACAACTATCCGAAGGATGAATCAAATACACCCCAAGCTTCGTCCTAAGCAGGAGAAATTAAGGTCTTGTAGTATAATAAATGAAACAAGTAGTAGGAAAACATACGCATCAGGACAGTTAGAACGAAGCAGCAGCAGCAAATCTCCTTCGTCGCTCGTAAATATGCACATGTTGGTCAGGTGCCAATCTGACACCGAAGTATATGCGGAAGGTTGACCTAAAGGATTACTTGTGCTGCAGAGCATTACCCCATCTTTACCGGCCTGTCGACATAGCACGACCAGCCACTTTCCGCCTGGGAGAAAAGAGATACCCCACACAGCCGATACTAGCAATGAAAGAGCTGTGATCGTGTAAGGGAACGGTCTGGGATGTAGACCGCGCGAAAGATGATCAAGTCGGGCTGACAGTATCGCTTTTTGGCGTAGCGTCGCGCAGGAGAGCGACTTGATGCGGAAGCGGAGGTGTGGGAGTCTTTTGTTATGGCAGATGCGTAGCAATGCGAAATACCACACCCGATAGTCTTCCATTACGGAGGCTAATGACCGACATGTCTGCGAGAGAATTCAGTATTGAGTAACCATGATACAACGACATCGACGATGATTCTGATGTACCATACCAACATGAATGATATCGATGACCTCACAGTAGGAGAGTATCTCCCGCCACATATTTGGATCAAGGTCGACGACAAAGGTGTGCTCCTCCGAATCCAACGCGTGCGTTCCATCATCCACCTGAGAGTCAGGAGGGATGATGCTTGTTGTTGATGGAGGTGGTCTAGGTTTTCGCCTCCATCTGAATGAAACCTTGATTAGAATCTTCACATTAGTCTTGAACTGGCGGAGGAAGGATCCAGTCGCCATTGTAAGGACCGCCTGGGAAGGGTGCCACCGAGCATAGAAGCGCCGGCCTGCGAATGCCATGTGTATGACGAGTCCAGACTTTAGGGTCGCAAGGATCCTTCCCACTCCGCTGTGTCCATCATCGTCTTCCCATCCCGATGCTATCCTCAGGGGAAGCTATCAAAGACAGGCATGTTGAGCGAGGAGTACTGTTGGGGGGTTGGCACGATGGCACAAGTCGCGTTTCAAAGGTCCTGAACGTTGTCAGAACAAGACGCGACTGAAATGACTCTCACGAAAGCTTGTTTTCGTATCAGCGTGAGGTGAGTCATGTATAAAGGTTCAAGTAGGCTAACGCAAGTGGCATGGCAGCAAACAGTCATTACAATGCTCACCCACGTGAATCGTGAATCGTGAACGGAAAAAGTATACACTAACACAATACATCAATGAATAAAAATCATTAATGGATTAAATTGTCGCCTTCGAAATCCCTCCCCCAAAAAATTCACGAATACCACAGCAACTGAACCGTGAATCGTGAACGCGAAAACAACAATGTACACTAGCGAGTGTAAGAAAAAAGATCATCAATGGATTAGTTAAAGATGTCGTGATCGAAATCTTTAGGCTTTTTCGAGAGAGTCGTGCTTCTCATCTGCTCCTTTCCTCGCGACGATATCCTCCAAGTTCCTCTTCCCGACCTCGCGCGAGATAGCCCAGGCACTAAACACATGTCCTTGGGCGAACACTTCCTCGATCTCCTCGAGCGTCCGCTGTGCCGTCTCGGGGAAACAAAACAGGAAGTGGATTGCGGCCGCAAAGTTGAACGCAGCGAACACAAAGTACGTCTTCCACGCGATGCTCGACAGGGCAGGCGGAACGGCCCAGGCGAGTGCAAAGTTGAAGAGCCAGTTGGTTGCGGTAGAGAGCGCGACGGCCTTGGCGCGCACTTTCATGGGAAAGATCTCTGCGGGGTATGTCCACGAGACAGGTCCGATGGTGATGGCGAAGGAGCAGACGCAGAGGTATGAACAAACGATGATGGCCTTGGTCACTGGCTGGTTGTTCGTGATGACCCAAACTCGAGAATCACCGACGGTCCCCCATGCTCCATATCCACCTTGGAGACCACCAACAAGGCAGAGGAAGAAGCCCATGAGTGTGGAACCGATGATTAGGAGAGGACGACGACCCCATCTGTCGATGTAGATGATTGCAGGAACAGTGAAGGCGACATTGAGGACGTATTGGACGGAGTCGGCGATGAGGTTACCGCGCCGACCGGTCAGACCAGCCCCTTCGAAGACGTACACAATGTAATACATCATGACGTTCATCCCAGACAGCTGAGACCACATCTGGAGTGAACAGCCAAGACTAACTCGGCGGAGAATACCAGGCTTGAACAGGTCCGCAAATGATTTAGCCCCTTCAGTTCGTTCAAAGGCAACCTGTTCCTTGATTTCCTCAAACTCCAAAGTAACCAGTTCGTCATGTCGGTTTCCGTTTCCGTGGAGATCAGCAAGAATTTGAAGAGCCTCTTCCTCACTATGGTGAATCATGAATATAGAGTGCAGAGATCAACAGAGTAGTAGAGAACGTACCGCCCGTGATCGACGAGCCAACGGGGAGATTCTGGGAACCACAGCATCCCAATGCCAAGGAGTATTGCAGGTATGACCTGGAGACCCCACGGAATGCGGAATGATGCGGTGCCGTTGATGTATGAGCATCCGAATTGGACAAAGTATTGCAGCATGATACCCCAGGTAATTGACCATTGTTGCATGGATACAAGCCGACCACGGATCGAAGGAGCAGTGATCTCGGATTGATAGATTGGCACGACACTGGACGAGAGACCGACAGAAATACCACCAATGATACGACCCACTACCAGCATACCACGGTTCTTAACAAGAACAGCGTGTGAGCGATTGTATTCGCCTAGATATCAGGAAAAGGAAGCACGTACGATAGAGGCACATTGCAAAACACCGCCGATGATCCAGATAATACTAGCGAGGATGATTGTGTTTTTACGACCGATTCGATCAGCAAGGGAGGTAACCGCAAGAGCGCCGAACAAGGACCCGGCAGGCATGGACGCGACAATAGCTCCTTGAGCATTGGAACCAGGCTGATTTCACGTTGTCAGCTGCACAGATACAACACTACCATCGACTTACGCTGTTGAACACACGGAAGTAGGCGTCATTCTACATGTTTATTAGGCGACAGGAGGCAACATCAAGACGCGGGAGACACTCACGCTCAACACGCCGGACATGGACGCAATGTCCAAACCAAAAAGACCACCACCAATACATGCGAAAGAACCTACGACATACTGGTTGGAGTTCGTCAGGACAGGTGTCTGGCATTATCGTGAGACACGTACAGGGTTTCCTGCGATACGTGCGCTGTACTGTATCGGCGTTAGAAAGCTCATAACTCACGACGAACAACGGAACTCACGCCAGGCATGGTGGTAGTGTCCACGGGGAATGGGGAGGGGAGCACTGGAACGTCAGATATTGGAAGGTTCCATTTTTATTTCAGCAAAATCAGGGGATAAAGCGCCGACCATATGACCGACCCGAGTAGGGCCCTGGAAAGGGTCATCACGAGGTGTTGAAAGACCCAAGATCCGTAACGTAGTCGGTGCCGGCAGAGCGTGCAATCCATTTGTCAGATTCAAATGAGATCAAGCCGTTGTCGGGGAACTGTGCCTCGCAACTGGATTGCGTTTCCTTAATGGGTTAGTAACTGCTGGTAAGCGTTTCGTCAGCCGGGGGGTAGTTTACTCTTGAATAGCGAGCGTTCCTTGGCGGACTGCAGTTCGCTCCCCCGAACTAATACATTGAGATCATTTCCGCGCAAACTGCCAGTGCACATTCGATATTCCTTGTCACCAAATGCTCGGCATTCTGTAATGGTCTGGTCAGCTTTACATACACAACACGTAGGCTGAAAACGTTGGGGGTCATTGCCTCCCCAGTTTCTGGGGTACGTGACATACCTTGATGCATGATGCCGGGCCGGCAACTTTTCGTCGCACCGCCTCGCTCTCGGACGTAGTGTAAAGCACTCCACACAAGCAGCGAATACTATAGAGGGACGAAAGATGGATCATGGGGTTCAGATGCCGATGGCGTTCTTCAGGCACTTGTTCAACGAAAACGCGGTCATGTCAATGTAGCTTGAAACTTCTTCCAAGTACTGACTCCGCGGTCCGTCGGAAGGACAATTATCGATAACCAGCAAACAATTGAAACCACGGCGCTGCATTCAGGGATTTCCGGGCTGCCACGAGTGAAATCTGAAACTGAAAGAAACGTCGTTAACTGTTAAAAAATTTAACCAGTGCCAGGGCACGTCTCAACTCAACCACCGCAAATGCCAGCGGCCAACTTGAACCGAAGTGTCTTGGCGCTTCCCGTGACGATCAAGGAGGCAGGCCGTCAGAAGTAACGCATCTGACGCAATTACAATGCTCCTGAGTGGTTGGGGACCAGTGGTCACGATCGTACGACTGGTCATTATGTACCAGGTTCTTGGCCGACTCCATGTGTTGATCGGTGGGAAAGTCGAATGGCAGGTTCGTCCGGTGCGAGTGACTGCATCGGTTCCCCCCACACCCCAGAGTCAAAGGAAGACATCGTACATATGTTCTCACTAATCACAGCTCACACAAAGTACTTCACGAGTAGCGACCGAATTATATATTGGATCTCCACGTTACTCTAGTATGATCTTCCGAACATGGTCCAACGTTTCGCGTCCTGACCACATCCAACGCACTTTGTCTTGCCAGGCTCGATCGGGGTCCAACGAGCTTGGTCAAAGGGAATCGCGAGGGACTTGGCTCCCGCAGATGGCGCGCGTTCGTCCTGGGGTTCCGCACTGTGGAAGAGATCAACGATTAGCATTCCTCTCTTCTACCAAAGGCCGATTTGGCCATAGTAAAATCAGAGAGAACACTCACGATCGACCACTTCGTTCCTTGATGTCATCCTCGCACGCTTCTCGCTCACACCAGGGAATGACAGCAATGCACTTATTGTCCAGCGTTGGCACAAATTCTTCCCAACGCGTGACTTCCTTCAAATGTGCGTTGTACTCGTTGAGGGCTCGTGTGTACATGTCGTTGTGGATGGTCTCAAGGAGCCCAGGGACGGTTGTCTTTAGGTCTGGAAGCGCGATCGGGGCTTTCGCGCCGGTGTCACGACGGACCGACAGAGTTTGTTGTTTCGCGAGATCATTTGGTCCAATCTCGAGACGGAGCGGCACACCCTATGAGAAACAGAGTTACGTCTCAGTATTCAATGTCAAAAAAAAGGTAACTCGGGCATCAAACCTTCTGTTCCCAGTCATTGAACTTGTAACCAGGAGTATAGCCCTCTCTGAGATCGGCTTTCGCTCGGACGCCGATTTCGACAAGGGATTTGGCAAGTTCGTCACACGCGTCATTGATCTTGTTCCTGTCTGTGTCACTCGTCTTGGCTGTGATACCACATGGAACAACCACAACCTGAACCGAGGCAACACGGGGAGGGAGAACCAGTCCCTGGTTATCACCGTGCACCATGACCATGACTCCGATGGTACGCGTAGAAAGACCCCACGAGTTTTGCCATGCGTAAGTTTTGCCTTGACCAGTGGGATCGTTGGGATCCTCAACCACAATGTTGAACATCTCTGGTTTCGAGAAGTTTTGGCCAAGACAGTGCGAGGTGCCAGCCTGGATACCGCGACCACTTGCTGGGATGAAGCCCTCGACGGTAGTGGTATAAAGGGCGCCAGCGAACTTTTCCTTTTCGGACTTCACACCTTTAATCATAGGGACAGCAAGCAGCTCCTCGTAGACTCGTCGGTAGAGTTCAAGGATTTCGAGAACCTCCTTATCAGCTTCTCCCTTAGTAAGGTGAGCCGTGTGACCTTCTTGCCACAGGTATTCACGGGTTCGGAGGAATGGCTCTGGGAATGGGACGACATTGAGTGCACACCAGACATGATAATATTTGTCATGACGCACGGGGATGCTTGAACTCCCATCGCACAACATTATTCCACAGGTTAAGCTTCAAGGGCAAATCTCTATGACTCTTGACCCACTTGGCGTAATCTAGACACCGTCAGAATAACATGTTGAGAGACGTGCAGCGAACGCACAGGGATACATGACAGTCTCAGACGTTGGACGGATGGCGATGGGTTCCTCCAACTCAGAAGATCCACTGATACATGTTTAATGGTGAGTATCGACGTGATGTACTTTTACGGACACACGTACGCTCTCGTGACCCATGCGACTTCCGGGGAGAAACCTTCGACATGGTCCTTCTCCCGCTCAAGAACTTTGGAGGAAACGAACATCGGGAACGACGCGTTCTGCACGCCCATGGCTTTGATTTTCTTGTTGAACCAATCTAATAACACATTAGATCGTATCGTCCTAAGAGCTAGCTGTTCAAAGAGCCTACCTTGAATTTCCTCCCAGATACTGTAAGACCACGGCCTGAGGATATAACATCCACTAACGCTGTAATACTCTAACATGTCTGCTTTCAACAAAACCTATCGCGAGATGTGGCTCAGAACGCAAATCCATTCTGATCTGGTAGCACTCACGCTCTGGTACCAAGCTGAAAAGTCGACCTCCTTCTTGACACCGATTGCGATCTGCACAGCCCCCTCGATCTTTGCATCCTCTTTCTCTTTGACGACAGGTTTTGGGGCTGGCGCGTCGGTCTTGAGAGCGGTGAAATCGACCTCTTCTATCTTGACATCCTCGGTTTCGAGGCTCTTCAGGTATGTGACGATATCTTTCCCGGACAAGAACAGAGTCGAGCTTGACGAGCACGCGTGGATCGCAAATGTGGCCGACGACGACGCGATGGAAGCGTCGATCACCGTGACCACCTTGGAAAAGGTATCCTTGTTCAATGCCAACAGCGACACTGCGATCGATGGGTATAAGGCATCGCCTGGGGTGGAACCGAACAGATCAAGGGCAACGCACGAGAGTTCTTATCGAGTCCGAAAAATTCGGCAAGGAGGTCCTCCGAGGCCAGACGGAGTTCTTTGAGATTGAGCTTCTTGCCGAGGGCGGAGGAGCTGGTTTCAGTCTCATCGCGTGCGATGACGACGACCGGGACTGGGGTAGCTGTTTTTGGTGTTTTTGGTTTGTAGACGAGGGTTTTGATCAGCTCGAATGATTCGGGGACGGAGGCGGTGGCAAGGAGGGCATCGCGCCATGATGCCGGGGAGTTTGTGTCTGGATGGGAAACGGTCGCGGCTGGAGTGATCGAGAGGGATGCGAGAGAGGCAGCCAGAGAATCTGCGGAGGCCATTGTGGATAGTGACAAAAGGGGTCTGGTGCGAGGTCGGTGTTTAAAGGGAGAGTCAGAACATGACTCGATGAATCTTCGGCCGTGTGTTATCAGATCTGTGCTAGCCCCACAACGCCATTGGCGAACGGCTACCGTCCGCGAAAGCCCATGGATCCGTCGTACAGCGTGCTGAGCAGCTCGCATACGAAAATTTCAATGAAACAAACGCGAGAACACGACCGTGTCTTTTTCACGCCGTACGTAACACATTCAAAGACAACACCCAGACTATCAGTACGGATAACCGGTACCGGAAGGGAACATCATAGGTTCTACCACTTCGTCGCTCTTTGCCTTGCCACAAAGCAACTCGACCAACTTGAACGCAAAGGGGAAAGCGGTGCCTACAAGTCATGTGTTCGACAAAGCATAATGGTTTGCATGTCACTCACCTGGTCCTCGACTGAAGAGAGCCAACGTCACCAAGAGTACAAGAGTACTAGAGCCCTCGACGCACCTTGTAACCAACGTTCCTTTGCCTGGTACCTCGGACACGACTACAGAATCCTCCTTGTAATCGTAGACTGTCGGGAAACAAATTCCAAGCTGTTCTTTACTCGATTTCGGGTCCACTCACCTGAAACCAGATCGTTCTTAATCACTAGATGCGACGTGACCGGTTGGAAAGGGAGACCAGCCGTCTTTGCAGCCAGTGTACCTGGGGACCCGGTGGAATTCTGCTATATAGCCTAGGTGTCTTGGACGCACCTGCACATATCATAGCCACGATTTTACTACCTTCATAATATTCCCTCACCAGGGTTTGCACTTCGGTAGACTGAGAAAGGGTCTCCGCGCCTTTCAGCCCACCAGGGATGATCAGGGCATCGTATTTATCCTGCAAACCGTGGATAAGACCGCCCGTAGGCAAGCCATCTCTATGCCATACACACCGGGCCCGCATTCAGGGGCTGGAGGGTTGTATCAGGCAAGATCTTGACACCCCTCGAGCACACAACCAGTGCCGGGCTGGTCCCCACAGATCCGTATGGAGATCCGCCGCTTTGAACGTTCGCAGACGTGCATTCGATGCCTGCACGAACAAGCGTGTCGTAGGTGATGGTACTGCATATGTCAGTCCGAATCGGGTGAGCGACGGTCACCTCACAATTCCATCTCTTCTGTACCGTCTGCGATCAATACGAGGGCCTTCTTGGACATCTTTGGGGCTTTTCGGTCTTGGTGGTTATCGGAGAGGCGACGAAAATGTGAGGATAAATGCGCGATTAATTTTTCGGACCCTCTCAGGCGGGTGTCGCGGGTCCAACAGCCTTTCCGGATTGGCAATGCAAGACAGAGCCTGATGCTTTGACGCATATACATGAGCTGGATCAAGGAAACACTAGAACCTCCATGAAAACTAATTCAGTGTCTAATACCCCAAATTACGGCCTGTGCATGTGACTGATCACACTGCCAGGTCTATGCTCCACAATACGATGATCAAAGTAACTGGAATCAGGCAGTCTCATCATTCGTCGCCTTCTTCAACATGTCCTGCCAATCCAACGCTAGCTTCGTCAATGTCTTGCTTCTCGCTGTGTACCATGGGATGAGAAACAACGCTGTTTACGAACGAACATAAAACCTACCAAACACAGAGAGAACTTCGCGTAGCAGGTCACGCTTGAGCATCCCCACCACAGTTGGACACCAACAATCATCCCTTCCAGGTCGCCTACATCACGGGTCAATCACCTCTCAACATCCATACCCACCAGAGGCGCACGCACCAAAACACCGGCCCAAACAAATCCCTAATGAGCTCTTCTCCTTTTGCCCTGAAACCTTCGTCCGCAATTTTTTTGGCATACAAGAGCAGCGCCTGCTTGTATTCCGATGGACTGTCGAGCGCTTTCGCGGCGTGCATCTTGGACTCGAGATGGCCTAGCGTCAGTGCCGTGTTCCACCATTCTGGTCGTTCCCTATGTTCGGTCGTCCCTGCGATGGTGCTAATGGCACCTTCGATGGAAGCGACGATGTCCTTGTTAGCCCGTTGGCGGCCTTGCCAGACATCGGAACCTTCTGCCCACCAGCGCTCGCCAAGTTTGATCCACGAACAAAGTTGAGGATCGAAGGAGTACGTAACCCCGGTTGAACATTGAATGACAGGCGCGCCATTCGGTCGAACTGCGACAGAGAGGATGGTACAATTTGGAGCACTTAACAGCGAGTCGACAGTGGTAGGAGGAAAATACGCGGCTTGCGACTTGACGTTTCTAGGTTGGTCGTCACAACATGAGGTTGTGTATGGGTTGAAGTACTCACATACAAGTCAGCTTCCCCGACGCGGTCAACAGAAGAAGTGCCGTTTTGCAATTCTGTATCATTGCGCATGGTGAACCTAAGCTTAGTGTCGGCATTATCCTTGTTGTGTGTTCGAGATCAGTTCAGTTCACAGTGGGCCGTATGATATTTGATATAGCTTACCTCCTTCCCGTGTGAGAGTACACGTTCACTGACCCATCTTGCATTGCGACTGCACAGAACGACGGTGATGCAGTCAAGCCCACCACAGGCGACGGTAGATAATCCAACCACTGCGTTTGCTTGCCGCTCACGAACAACACCTCCGTGGGCCCATCTCCCTCCGAATTCCGAGCCTCCAGTACATCTTCACTCCCGTCCACTTTCGCACTTAAGAACGTCAAGATAGGTGGTGATGGCAAAACGTCGGCGGCATGTAACAGGCGTGGCGCTTCCCATCTTTCACCCGCACTGGCGATCTCGCGGACGGCAACGCTCTCTCTCGGTAGGCCGCCGCCCAACGTGCGGGGTTTGACAGGCGGTTCGTCGTCCAATACGGAGGCTTTCCGTTTTCCTCTGCCCATCTCGGGGGTCTGTTCAAGGGAGTCAATAGGTACCTCCATATCCATCGGGCCACCCATTTCGATATCCGCATCGAAACCACGCATGCTTGGCACAGGTGATACGGAGGGAGAAGCAGGTCTTGGCTTAGATGCTGGTGGCCGCAACTCAGTGGGCGGCGGCTCTCGGGCAGGTGGAGCGGTCGCGGCAGAAGGTATCGATGACATGAGGAGAGGCTGAACACGTTTCTTCGTGCTTTTCTTGGCGACTAGCTTGTTGATGTATTCGCCGCCGTTGACAGCTGTCGTACCAAACCCTGATTGAGTGCTTTGTGAAGTTGCACGTGGGTTTGGGGAAGGAGGAGGGGTGATGCGGGACGCGGACGGAGCGTCCTCGTCCCCATACTTGGTACCGTGGGAGTAGCCCTCAGGAACAGGGGGTGAGACAAAGCCGAATTTCTGTAGGTATTGCGTTTGTGCATCGTAAGGAGCTATGCCTTCTAATTCTTCGGCATCGAAATCGAACACTGCAACTGTGCCATCTGAGGAAGCGGCGTAGAGAGTGAGCCCGTCCCGGGACCTGGAGCATGTTAAAGGGGCCGCGAAGAGATCACGGGGGGCTCACCAGCTAAGGTCCATGATTTGCCTCTCAAAAACTTCCTTGGCAACGATAAGGGGGCGGGCGGTTTTCGTTTGCCAAATTGAGATGGACCTATCGTCCGCTCCGAGAGCAACGACAGAGCATATATTTGAGGTTGCGAGGGGTGCATCCGGGTTACGCAAAAAGATGTGTGGATTGTAGCTCTAATGTTACGTGACTTCATCGCACGGGAAGCATGGGACGACGGCGCTTACTGCAACTTCGACGGTATTTTCGTGACCAACCAGACTGATCTCAGAAGTCCAAAGGCCTCGGGTTATGACAGCAGCGATGAAAACGAATCCCCTGTTGTTTGTCGCGTTGGAGGCTGTTATGTGGGCACCATCCGGAGACCAGCTAGCATGGTAGTGAGATCGAATCATGGAAGGATGTTCCGAGTACAAACCTAAGACGACGAAAAAATGTACTGCCAGGCGAATCCTCGAATGGCTTGGTTACCTCGGCTTCTAGGCTCCAGTCTGTAGTCCGCCAAATTTTGACGGTCTTGTCATCTGACTGGGTAGCCATAAATTCGCCTACAGGATCGAAACAGACACCCTTGACGAATCCATTATGCTGATCCAGCTTTCGTATCCGTTCTAAGATGATGCCTTAAGGACGCGCAAGGACCCTCGGCAAGATCGTGGCTTTACTTACCCAGAGTATACCCACACCAGATAATGACATTCGAGTCCAACCCGACAGAGGCTAGGTAGCGGTCTTCGGGTGCCCAGGCAATGTCCACGACATCTGCGAGACAATATATATGCAGAAAACTATCGGGAGTGGAAATTAATTACCACTTTCATGGCCTGGTAGTCGTTTCATCGGTTTCCAATTTTCGATGTTGATCTCGTTGGAACCAAAGACCTTGCCCCGACCTGACCTGTTCCGTGGCCACGGGTGAGAATAACAGATGGCAGAGCGTTGTACAAGTATACGCACGGATCAAGGTCCCAGATCATGACAATCTCATCATCGCTGCCACTCGCCAACCATCTTCCGGAATGTGCCCATCTGACGGTGAGCACAGGCCCCGTGTGCATGCTGAGAGTGCAGAGAGATTTCGGTGGGCGGTTTGAGCGCTCGGAAGCGGGGTTGATGATGGGCTTGGTACTCCATATGCGCACTTTTGCGTCGAGTCCTCCCGTTGCTATTCGTGAGCCGTCGGGGTGGACATGGATGGAGAAGATGGAGAGACGTTTGGTGTCTTTGGCACTATCTGGTGGTGGTAAGATTAGTGAAGATGAATGGTATGAAAGAATCTGGTGATACCCCTGTGTGTTATCCATGTCGGCTTTGTGAAGCGCATCGTGTTTGCGCCAACACTGACGAAGACGACGACCAAAGCATCGAAACCCTGGTCACGTGCACGAGGGGCCGTTTCACCTCCATCTCACGCAATACTCACATGTCTTTTTTTTCACCTTGCAAAAAGGCGCAATTGTGGCCCCGTGTCACTTCATTGATTGTCATCTCACTCGCTTCTGACCGCCATGAAGGTGTATTATTGCTCGTAAGTGGCCGGTTGCAATCAGCCGTGTGCTATCTTTGTATATCATGAGGCCTTTCTACCGAGCATCATTGCGCCATCCCCCCTATATCATGCGTCAATTCACAGGATGATGTGGTACCGGTCGAACTTTGACATCTGGTGGTACTGCTGGGGTGCTTGAATGGCGCTATCTCGCCGTCTTTATATCCCAGGGCTCCGATAAGCTCTTGGTGCGGCCCGTGTATAAAGTGGACTCACTTAGCTGCGTTTCACTACCTGGCCCTTTCGATGTCAACCCCCAGCGTCCTTGATCAGGCATCTGTTGTCAAGGACAGTGTGTCAACCCATGAAGAACGAGTAGTCTCAGACCTCGTAGATGAAGAGGAGGGGAGTTTCAGTTGGACAAACGCTTTATTTGGCAGACGAACTAAACTCCTCCGCGACCCCGACGCCATTGCTACAAGGCGCTCCGTGTTTGACGATTCTCATCTTGCACCCTACTATTGGCCGAAAAAGGATTATGAAAATATTCATCGTTTCGATCCTTCAGCGAGGTGGACCTACCGAGAGGAGAGAGTGAGTAAACTTTATAACGCGGGACATACTGCATTGTTCGCTGACTTTCGCCAAGGCACTCTTGCGTAAGGTCGATTGGAAGGTTATGCTCATGGCCACCATCGCATTCTCTGCGCTCAACCTGGACCGCAACAATCTCAACCAGGCAAATTCGGCTAGCTTTCTCTCTGATTTGGGCTTGACTACAAATGGTAAACACTCTTCGACTTTCCTTGACGTATATGATGAATCACAAGGATTTTTTTGAAACCAGACTTCAACCTTGGAAACACCATTTTCCGTCTTTCCTTCCTATGCGCCGAGTTGCCATCTCAGCTGATTTCGAAGCGTGTATGTCTGTCCCAGTAGTACAGGTACTCAGAATTGATATCACCAGGTTGGACCCGATCGCTGGATACCGACCCAGATTTGCATATGGAGTAAGCCATCTACTGACACCATGAGATGCCACTCAGAAAGCCACAGGCATTGTTACCCTTTGTCAATTCTGGCTTACTGGAAGAGCATCATTTCTTACTTGTCGTGCATTACTTGGGTGCGATGGCTCATCCTTGTATTTTCTTATAATTCCCTAACTCTAGATTTTCAAGTCTGCTTCAAGGAGGGTATGAGATAAGCGGACCTCTTCAGAGGAAATCGACTGATCTCCTAGTTTCTAGCTTCATACCCGACCTGATTTTATATATGTCCTGTCCGTCCCTCCACCCGTGATATTCTCGCATGCTAATTTCTCTCAGATTTTTACACTAAGACTGAACTGCCCATCCGTTTGGCTGGTTTCTGGATGTCTGCAAACTTTTGTGCCATCATCGCTAGCTTCTTGGCGTACGGTATTCTACATCTTGATGGCGTTGCTGGTAAAGCTGGATGGCGGTCGGTCATTTTTATACGCTAGCAGGGTCTGATCTTGATCATCCGAGTTACAGGTGGCTATTTTTGATAGAGTGGGTGACGCGATTGATCCACAAACATTACCCTACTCAGTCGCATCAACAGGGGTTTGATAACATTTACTATAGGCTTGGCTTCTTTCTTCAATATGCCATCATCTCCCACGCAGACAAAAACATGGTTCCGACCAAAGGGATGGTTTACCGAACGCGAGGAAGTTATCATAGTCAACAAGGTGCTTCGTGATGACCCGACTAAGGTGACAGATCTCATATGTGCAACGTGATCTATGATATATAATTATCTTCAGGGTGATATGCACAACCGAGAGGGACTGACCCTTAAGAGACTTTGGACTGCAATGTGCGATTATGACCTCTGGCCAGTCTATATTCTGTGAGTATGAGCGACTTCTGTATTACAGCCCTTAACTGACGTGGTCCATAGTGGCCTTATGTTTGGTATACCGAATATCCCACCCTTAAACTACCTTACACTCCTGCTTCGGGACGCCGGGTAAAATAAAGATTAAACTTGCGTGTCTATTACCCACTGAAACACTACATTAGGTTTAACAAATTCCAAACTAACTTGTTAACCATACCGTCACAGGCATTGGCAATCATAACCGTGTTTATCATCACTCTCGTATCAGAATCGGTTGGAGAACGCACAATAGTGGCAATGATGGAAGACTTGTGGACACTTCCATTCTTGGTGGCGCTGTATGTGCTACCGTCAAGTCCAAATCCCTGGATATTTTTCGTAGGTATTCATGGCCTTCTCTGCAGAAGTCGCTGACAGTTTGGTAGGGAGTGGTCACTGGACTCCTCTCATTCCCGTATGTCATTCCCGTTTCAGGATGTGATAGCTGAACGCTGATTTCTGCACTGTCAGTTATACCCACCCAATCCAAGTAGGCAGTGCTAGTGATGAGTCGGGCTGCTGAGGAAAACTGACATCACCAAATGACAGGTCGGATGGTGCTCTCGAAACTCCGGTGCGGTAGCCAGTCGTACTGTCAACGCTTCCCTGTACAACATGTAAGTCTATAGCTCCTACCCGTTCACTCTTATTTACATTCAACGCAGGTTCGTGCAAGCAAGCTACATCGTTTCGGCTCAGATATACGTGGCCAGCGACGCTCCCAGATGTGCGGCTGTTCTTTAACTGGTTCCCGGAGCGGGAGGATCTCATATTTGCCCTTTTCCACAGACGAACGCGGAAACCGCATCCTCATTATCATCTGTTCCGTCAACCTACTTGTGTTGTACCCTGGCACAAAGGCATATTATCTCTGGCGAAACCGACAGCGTGCTAAGATCTGGGACGCAATGACACCTGGAGTAAGTGCTTGGATCGTGCCAGAACTGCTTCCGGACACACGACTGACACATCTATAGGAGAAGATGCATTATCTGAGGACCACGCAAGATGTTGGAAACAGAAGGCTTGATTTCCGATTCGCACATTGAATTGGACAGAATTTGGAACATGCTGCGATGGACGAGAGAAATAGGACTACCTACCACAAACCCGTGCCAATTTCCTTTCGATGTCACTGGAAATTGAATGATTTGACCGAGACGAACTATAGTTTAGTATGTTCGCAGAACTATGAGATTACGTGATGCGTCCTCCTGACCAGCAGGTGAGCGAAGCAAGTCACGACCTACAGTATTGTTGACATCAAGACGCGTCATGGGGCCTAAGCCTATAGCACACATCCCGAAAATGATATTGTAATATTACAGACACCACTGCTGGACCACAAACGTCTGAAGCCGTTACACATCGTGTTCGATGGGACGCTTCAACCGCCTTCAATCGCTCATGGTACTAGAGTCAACTTCTACTTATGCATTTTCTTTGGAGTCCGGTGAGTGACAAGAGACTTAGAGTGAGGTTCACTACACTCAACTTGGAAATCGTCGGCAACTACTATATGTTTTCAGCCCCGATTACTCGCATCTCTGCCCAGATGTCTTCGAGGACCGTTGTGAATAGGATCTTTGTTGAGTCCGTTATCGAGTCCTCGAGGCCAGTCTCACCCTTGTGCAAGATGCGGTAGACAAAGGTGACGATCACAAGCAAGTTGCACACGATCATCGAGCACGCCACTTTGACATGTTCAAAGATGATCGAACCCGCCGTAACGGAGTGGGAATACGTGACCACCTGTATGATCGTGACGATGGTGATGACCATGCTTGCGGAGAATGCGGAAGCCACCAGAATCTTCCGTTTTCGCTTAAGGCTCATGTAGCGCAAGGACCAAATCGGAAGAGCACTCAAGAGTACGTCTCCAACACAATCCGCTGTCATCGTCGGTTGGTGAAAGGCCAATACGGGGTCAATGAATGTCGAGTGCTTACTGATGATCTCGGCTATAATAAGTGCCTTCGTTGCGAGACAATTGTATTCAAGGCAAACCTGAAGCCGCTGTCCGAGCATCCCGAGTCCCATGATCCCGAAAAAGACACCAATGCCTATAGTGATCCGTCTCAGCATGCCCTCGGGACATGACACGCGGACTAGAGAGGTCAAGATGCTTATCCTCGCTGCCCTACGGTCCATCGTAGCATCGTTTCCTCGTCACTTTCCGCGCGCCATCGACTTGACAAACGAACGCACCACATTAGTATCGGATACGCAAACGAGATGATCCAGTTTCCGACGGAGAAGAAACGAGGGAGACTTTCTGATCACGCACCCATCAGCGATAAATGGGGGGCAGGTTCAACGATGGGCTTACTGTCCTGGATTGGCTGCTCGAGCACTGCAGCAATCAGGAAGGCGACGTCGGCCAAGAACGCCAGCACAGTCCAAGCATCATCCCACCACATGCGGGCTGTATGCCATCGGTACCAGAGCCTAAACACGGTTGAGAGTATTGCCATGCTATGGAAGAATACTGAGACAGCTGCGGATAGATACTATGGCTCGTCATCGAAAAGGTCCGACAAAAAGCGGGAAAAGTCACCAATAAATCTCCAATTCCAGGTAGGGAACATCACGTTGGATAGGTGTAGCAACGAGCGGTCTTCAGCTTTTACGGTCCAGATAACTTTTTGTACCCTCATATTCAAGGAAGTCGGATGCTTTGCCGATGCCGACACCATATTGCGGCCGTACTACTAGGCTAGTCGAGCCACGAGGCTATCATGGTCTCGAGATGGCAGCGCTTAAGTATCTCGCTGCCACCTCGCCAGGCTCCCCCCCCCCTAGCGTACCTTGAACGAGCCGAGCTCGTTTCACTCAGCTTTCGCACCCATCCATCACTCCCTCTCAAAGGTCCGATTCCCTCGAATCCTCACCACTAGGTATTTTAGTCCGCCGCGCACAGCTTTGCCGCCATTCAGTTTTGACCTGCTTGGTGCCCCGACCTTGGTTCATCAAACAAGTTGAAACTTGAAGGCCATGGCGCGTGTGGCAAGTGTTACCCTGTGTTACCCGACAGTTTTGAAACACTTGCCACGAGAGCGCTATGGTAACACAGGGTAACGCCTGCCGCATATGCGCCGATCACAGATGAGTAGTGAAGGGCAGCCAATCAAATGCACTCCCGTGTCCTGGGAAGTAAGACGGAAGCTATTATGTAATGACTTCGTGGCTTTCCATGGGCGCACCCGTTTCGAATAACCGCTCCCTTAGGCCTTAGGCATGAGCTTCGCTCCCTCCGGGCCGGAAAGCCCTCCACATCCATTGTTCTCTCGCTCTCTCCATGCTACATCAAGTCTCTACCTAGTTCACTTCTCTCTTTGCCATACACACTGCGGTTGTTCGACATTCACGGGTCGAATATCAAGGACGGGGTGAATTGAAACGGGAACCCTCAAATATTCAGACTATTCCGCAGTAACCCATCGAGCGGGGTAAGTTACGGATGCGGGTCGTTCCCGCGCTCTTTCTGGTCCATAGTTTGAGTTAACCCAGAGTGTGTAGCGCGAATCGTGCTTCACGTGTAACGGTACTGAAACCGAGAAATTTGACATCCTCAAACATCCTCCTCGGAGTCTCCAGGTTACCCGAGCCACTGAAATCGCACGTGGTGTCGTCCGAGTGTCGGCCAGATCACAACCGAAGCCCAAGCGGCCTCCCACCACATACGGACCATCCACTATCGTTATCGAAACGTAAAGGTAGCCAAGATTCAGAGTATCGCCTAGAATTCAACAAATACGAATTTGATCACCAACAGTGGCTCAACAGAAATGTCGAGAAATCCATACATCAATATTTCAAGTTTGTCGGATTCCAGTTGGGTAAAAAACCCGAGTCGATGGGTTATTTGGAGACGTAAGCTTCGAGTGGAACTCTGCATTCATGGATGGCTCAAAAAGGTACAAAACACAACTGATCATGCACATGGGATAGTCCAGGCCCGACATGTAGGCACTCTTCCTCCCTCTCAACATATATCCGAGACGCCGCCGCCACAGATCTAGATATGTATCTTAGATTGACTATCACGGAAAGACCAAGTAGACGATTTTGTCGTTGCTGACGGTGCGGGCAACGACCATCCTATGTCCCAGTGTTGGTGGTGCGCCTGAGCTGGGAGGAAAAGTAACCTGAATACAAGTTCGACGTTCGTCGATCGTGACGCCGAGTCTCGTCTCATTCGTCTCCTTATTCTCTGACTTGTCCCCAGGCCTCAGTTTTCACGACGGAGTTCCTATCGCCTCAGGCTTTCTGTACGTCATCCTTTCCTAGCTCACGATGGTTGCGACAATATTTTACACATGAGATTCTCTTCTTACACCTCAGCAGTTACTTCCGAATGAACCGCAAACGATTCGGGGGTCCTTGAACCTCACATCCCACATTGGATATCTTCGAGTGAAACATCGTTTATTCCCGGGATTGTCATATTCCTATTCTGTGCAACTACTTGAACGGTCATTTGTTTCGAACTACAACTGGAATAGTAGAAGGTGAGCTCAGCGCAATATAGTATCCTCGGACCTTTAAATACTAAAATAGCCCACATGGCGGCACGTGTATTGAATCACTATATTCGCGAGGCTTCTGCAATGCAGGGCGGAGATCTACCAGCCCAATGCTTCGCCATTGCGCCATCGCCCTGAATCGTGCGTCAGTCCCGCTTGTTGAGATGCCGATTGACCATTTGATCTATGGGGACGAGGTGATTGTGTTCAGCGAGACCACTGCAGGCGCTATGCTCGGAGCTTCGCCTGGCGTGTCTGACTCGGCCTCCACAGATGATCGTGCCTCTGATATAGATCTTGTGGATGAAGAAGGGAAGAATTTCACAAATACTCTCCTCGGCAGACTAACAAGGCCTCTTCCTGACCCGGACGTCATTTCCACGAGACGCTCTGTGTTTGACTATCCTCATCCTGAGGTTTACTATTGGCCAAAGAAAGAGTACGAGAATCTCCACCGTTTCGATCCCTCGGCATGTTGGACGTACAGAGGAAAGAGTGAGTTTTCACACCATCATACTTCTTTGCTAGCTGACTCAATGGCTTGCGTGGCTGAGCAGGGGCATCTGATCGCCGTACCGATCTCCAGTTGCAGACTGCCGGAGTTCCATTTCCAAGTCGTCTTCTGGACTCGAACATTACTATCCCAGACTCCCGAGCCGGATGATCTTGGTCGAGGGCTTGGGTTCTTTGCGTTGACTGCATCGTCGGACTGAATATGGAATAAACGCACATTCTGAATATCAGCACTTCGTCGGGGAACCGCAACGATAGGTAGATCGAGTGCATTTCGAAAGGCACTCACATAGAGTGCAAATCTGAGGTAGCGGGCATGTCTTGGAAGGTGAAATTTCCCATTTCCAGGCTTTCACCCCAACCATGTTGAGAACCATGGCCTAGTCAATCACTGAAACAGGAGTTGCGAGGTGTGTCAATCCGGTGTTGCACCGAGTATGATTGAGGATGTATGGAACGCTCACTATGGCGTGGACTCGGACGTCTAGTTCCAAAGTCGCGTGGTCACCGGAACAACCGTCTATTAACTTACTACGAACCTGCTACACCACCCGCCAATTATCGGGTGGTTCTACTTTGGTGTGCATTCTTCTACAGCTGCGCAAGTGATGCGGACAGCAGGTATATTGTTGAAGGATAGGAGACTCACTGCAAGCGCCGAGGGCTGTGTCAGTTGATCCATATCCTGATCGATAAGACAAAATGAGCATATATTATATGTGCCATGAGGAAACCAGATGTCATTGTGCCCCTTGATCTTGCACTCTCACCATCCTGCCAATACCCGTGTGTTGTGGACGAGTATGCAATCGACGGGAAAAGGCACGTACTGATTATGGGCGAGTACTTATAATGACCGCGCGCCGACTTCCAGATGAATCGAAAATAGTTGAAATCCATGGTCCCGGTCAACATTTAATATACTCAATCTTCTTTGACGAGGATGGCAAGCAAATATTGAGCGGCGGTGTTGAAGGGATGCTTCGGCGATGGCGAGTAGATGATGGACACGAGGTTGGCGAAGCAATTCGAGCTGAAGGGGCAGAAATCGCTGCCGCTGCACTATCGCCGGATCGTAAATGGTTAGTGTGTGGACTCCGGCGTTTAGACGGGAGCGATGGCAGGGGGGGATTAAGGGTGTGGGATGCGCACACCCACAAACAGGTCCTGGACATCGAGGGCCACACAGACTCAGTATTTTCGGTCGACATTTCCCCAGATTCTACGAAATTTGCGACGGGCGCGTCTGACGAGCTCGTGTTCATCTGGAGCCTGACGACGGGCGAAAGGCTTGTTGGGCCGCTGCAGCACGACGGTGATGTGGTGGCAGTGCGATTCTCTCCAAACGGTGACCGCATCGCCACCGCTACGGCCGAAAATCCCGATGCCAAATCAATCCGGATTTACAACAGCGATAATGGCCAGCAACTGCTCGACATCCCATTCCCGTTCAAGTCATATATAGCGTCATGGCTTACCTGGTCCTCTGATGGTCATCGACTCTTTGCTGTCTCGTATAGTGAAGTCAAGTGTTTTGATACGTCTTCAGGATCCTTGCTCAGTAAATGGTCCATTCCTGGGGAACCATGGAATGCTTCTGTCGCCCTATCACACAACCAAAAATTTATTGTCGTCGTTGCCTATAGGTCTCTATCGTTTTGGGACGCCTCTACACACGAACAGCTTGGCACTGTTATAGAGCACGCAAGCCCAGTTTACTCCATTGCACTCTCCCCCAACGACAACTGCATTGCTAACAGCGAAGGCAACGGGAAAATCACCCTCCGGAGTCTTCGTCATATCCTACCAGACTCGTACTTCCCAGTAAATGTAAGTGATCAACTTTGAAATGTTGTCGTATCTAATGGGTCATGACCTACTCCCTGTTTTCGTCGCAACGTGAGCGTGCTTAAAATCGATTGTTTGCCTGTCCTGATCCCTTCACTTTCCCTCGCAGCGTTGCAGCTACCACTCATATATATTGGTGATGTGGCATTCGAAGCGTGGACGCAAGGCCAGTTGGCCCGCGTCGAAGAACTCTTGACGGAAGAAATCCTACATCCCTCGAATCCTTTTCATCACGCACGCGCACTCGCTCACCGCGCACTTGTGCGGACCCGTTCGAAACAATGGAACACGACCATTGGCGACGCCAAAGAGGTAAGTTTGGCTCGTCTGTTCCCCCATCTTGCGCTGACTATCACACGCCAAGTCTATCGAGGTTCAGCGATCCGTCATTGGTCATGTCGCACACGCAATGGCCCGCGTTGGAAATGGAGAGTACGAGTCGGCCATGCGTGTATTTGACCTCGTGTTCACTGAATGTCTCCCGACCGAAAATAAATTTCTCTTGCTGATCAAGGTATGTGCCTGTTACCCCCATCGCTACTTGCATTGATCTTTTGTTTCACTCAGGCGATCATCTTGTTTAAATGCGGAAGACACGATGACGCTATGTCACGGGTAGATGATTTGATCGATATAATGGATGACCAATCGATATGTATCACTGTCCGGGTATGTAAACAGTAGGACCACCGATACGAAAGGTTAATTATGCGTTCTACAGGCTCAAATGTTCCTCCTACTTGGGGGTATGTTGTTGAAAAAAGGAGACAACGAACGAGCAATGGATTTGCTCGGGCGTGCGCAACAGGCCATCCCATTCCAAAAAGGTCCCCACCTCGTAGTAATTTCGCTCGTAAGTTGTTCTTTTCGAGTCCCTCTACAACTACAAACGCACCAACTCTATTCGAAAGATCTTTGGATGGGACTTTGACAGACTGGCTCTTGCGATCCAGCTACATCTCCAAGAATGTATCAAGCTATTCGAAAACAACGGCGATGCAGCGATGCAGTCCATGAGCCCCGAAGAAGCGATTGTACGATACTCTACTGCATTGTCCTTGAATCCGTCGTACCCTGCGGGTCTCTTTGTTAAACGAAGCAAGGCCCGAGGAATGCTGGCGTTGTGGAAGGATGCGCTGAAGGACGCAGATGAGGTATGGCTTTTCTCTCCTTGGGGTCTGGCGATCCTGAATTCAAGCAACACAGGCAATCAAGGCAGACCCTCTGAGTCCGTGGGGATACGAGAGAAGACATGCGGCGTTGCATGGTTTGCAGCGCTACGATGAGGGAATTGATGCGTTCACCTACATGCTTTCGCTCATTAAGGAGTCTCACGATTAAGAAATCCGTCGTAAGTGTCATGTTACCAGCGTGAAGATAGCATCGTGACTTAGATTACACAGAACTAGGCAAGAAATATATTTCACCCTCCCGGTCGGAGACGATCATCGACAACATCGTTCGCGGGGTCTTCAGGATATGCCCACTTGTCCTAATCGACGTCAAGAGTGGTCGTCTGAGCGACGGCATGGTGCGAATGCATACATTCAAGTCGGAACCGCAGTTCAAAGAACTGGTCTCTTCCATGACGGAGAAACTGGACGACGGACGCATCCTGCGAGTGGTGGCAAGATATTTCGAATATGTCATGTTTTCGCATGTATGGGAAGGGAAGGAGCCCTCGTTTCAGGACGTCAATCCGGTCAACTCAGTATGGGATCTGGATTCATCGCCACTGAACGAGAAGCTGCAGAAATTCTGTGAGGTGGTTCGCAGCGACGGATATCGGTGGGCATGGAGTGACACATGCTGCATCGATAAGACGATCAGCACGGTGTTGAACCAGTCGCTCACAATGATGTACAAATGGTATGAAGCATCTGCAGCCACACTTATCCTTCTTGCGAACGTAGCGTCTCCGTCGACCATTGGTGATCTCACAGACAGTATCTGGATGACGCGGGCCTGGACCGCACAAGAGCTTCTCGCACCGAAGGTGATCCGATTCTACGACTGCAATTGGAAGCCATACCTCGGTGACACCCGCGCCAACCACAAGGAGTCGCCAGAGATCATGCAGGAGCTCGCAGATGCAATTGGCGTCGCTCGCGAAACGATCACCGCCTTCAACCCCGACGATCTCAGCGTCCGTGAGAAACTACGACTAGCCTCGACACGCAACGCAACGGTGGAAGAAGACATCGCATACTCGTTGATCGGTATTTTCAAAAGTGACATCATTCCACGCTATGGAGAAGGAGATGCCGCGCTGGGTCACCTACTGGAGGAGATCGTGGCTCGTTCAGGCGACGTGACAGTGCTTGCGTGGACCGGCAAGTCTTCTCCGTATAACAGTTGCCTTCCTGCTACCCTTGTCGTTTATAATCAAACGTCGTGTGCTTCACCTGCCATCGAAGATGCCGAAATGGAGATGCGCGTTGCGGAATTAAAAGGCTTGCTATCCCAAGAAGAAGCCATGCTAATCCATGGCCAAATCACCCGTTTACCACCGGCCCGCTTCGCCAATCGCCGGCTACACCTCCCATGCATCATCTTCGTAGTTAACTGGCTCGGTGTACGAAATGTTGCAAGTAGTCAAGAGAACCATTACCGCGCTCGGGTTTCAGGCATCGGCTATGTGGACTTCCAGACATCCGACAGGCTCTCGGTGACAGAGCCACGCAAGCTCGTGTTTGTAGATCCATGGATTCGCGATCTGCGCGATCCACTTGACGGGTTCGCTTGGGGAGGTACAGTGGATGGTGACGAATACGAGCCTGATCCTGCGGCCGAGGCCGGCTTCGGGCCCACTTCCCCATTGCATGCTTTAGCCGCCGCCACGATGGATGGCTATACTCGCGCGTTGCGGCTGGTTGTTCGTCTGCGACAGCCGTTCCATGCGCTGTTGCTCCAGCAACAACCCAATGGGGAGTTCAGGCGAGTCGCTGCTGAGCATGAAATCATTGTTCCAGGACTCGACCGCCGGGTCAGGGAGATCCGTACTGAAGTCGTGGAGATACTATGACTCCGCAGTCATGAGGTTCTATCTGTCCTAGCTGTACGTCGTTCCCGCATCCATTTCCGGTCGTCTTGTGCTGTCGTGTTTCGCCTTGCCCAACCATGTAGTTCTCAAAGTCTAGGTCCATCATCACTGTCTATACCCCGCACTGCATTACTATCTAGTATACCGCCGGTCATCTCTATCATACTAATCCGTGAATTGACAGTTGTTCCATTTGTTACGATGTACAAGAGTTAGGTTGTATGATACTTTAGCTGTAGTTGTCGTCAGACACGGGTTGCATTATGTTCCGACAGATTCGGACAACAATAAATGTGTTGTCTGTTCCAAGTATAGTTACTCGTCCGCGCGATTTAAGTCCCCCGGAGTCCATGCCCACACGGCGTATCGATATGATCATAATCTCGATAGCACATTTCTCGCTGAGGCCCTTCCTTGCCTTCCACACCCTTCCGCCCGCAGTACGACAGTACCCCGAGTATCTTTTTTGGCATTGAAGTCTCCCTCACTGGTCCCTCGACATGCCACCCAGTCAACCCGAGCCGCCGAACTTGAACCGGATCATTGCAACCAAGTCTGCAGCATCTCGGCCACTCCTCGTCATGAAGGCTGCGGCGAGGAAGCTCATGTCAGTGCAGACCCAGTCTGACTCGTCGGATAGTCGCTCCGCCACCGCTAGCAGTCAAAATGACGGCGAGTCGAAGACGATACACATGGTCGCTTTCAATTTCCTGATTCGTGCCTATCTGATTCTCCAGACTCGGACTCGGATGCCCTTCGAAGACGGTCAGATCATGGCGAGCACCTTACACTACTTTCGTGGTATCAATTTATATTGACCAGAGGAACGCGACTAGATGGGAAAAGCCGCCCTGCTCGTCCGACTTTGGTCGCCAAAAGCACGAGGAAAGTAAAGTTTGATGTCCGAAATGATTCAGACAGCGACGATACTACGATGCGCGCAGAGCCATCTCAACATCGTGTACAACAGAATCTCCCGGGCCAGTCCGAGCCCTCTCGGTCTCCTCAAATTGTCAACCGGACGAAACAGAGTGGCAACAGGAAGGGTGAGCTCCACGCTTTTCGTACACTTTAGGCGATCCCGGTGAGACTCGCTCTAGCTCAGAGATCGCGTGGATCTGCTCTGAACCAATGTAAGTATCGATGATGACAGTTCAAAGTCGAGACAAATCACTCAGGTCATTCAAGCGGACATTGCCAATGACAAACCCTTCAAACGTGCTCGTTGTCGTGATTTTCGTGCAGACGAAGTCAGCAAATGGAGTAAATCCGCTCAAAAGGAACGCAAGGAAAGTGGAAGGCACTATGCACGCATGTCGATTGGTACAGCCAGTCAACGTAGACCATCTCAAAACTCCAGTATTTCCAAACAGGATAAACGGCGACGATGGTTTCTTCGCCGCGGAAATGTTGGGTCGCGCGGGAGGCACAACACTTCTAATCATGAGATTGGAAGTGAGAGACGCGATGAAGATTTACAGCAGTGAGCTTTCAAGTCATGGACAATGTGTCGGGTCTCGAAATGTTTACAACCTCTGCCAGTGATAGGCCACCCAGGCAAATGGGTGCTAAAGCCGCTCGCAAGGTCCAAACTGCCATGAAGTCAGCGGCGCCTCGCCCTCCGGTTCCCTCACATGAATGGGATATCGAGGGCGAACATGATATCAACCATCCATTCCAGGATAGCGACGTTGTCGTGGATGAACCCACCGACGAATACTCGACTGATACATCGGAAAGTGACGAGGAAGAGGTCCTTGAACACACGGAACCATCGCAGACTCTTCTGGACGGGCTAGAGCTACTCTCATCGAGTGTCGTTCGACTCTACAAGATGCGACGACTTCCATTCTTACGTCGTAATCTCCGGAGCGGCTTCCAGCTTCATTGTCGAATGGTTGGCGTTGACACTAAACCTCATTCCCTTCCGTGCACGTCGATTTCTGTTATTTATAGCTGCCCGCTTATAGATGGTGCCTTCAGTTACTCTGGAGGACTTCGCACTACGTCCGCAAAGAGCTCCATGAAAGCCTGGTTATGTCCACTGTGCGACTTGCATAAGAAATTTGACAATCCAAGAATGTTGGATAAGCACCTGGCGTGGGACCATTCAAGCGTCAAAGTGCTTTGGGATCAGGTATGCCTTGCTTATCTGTTCGAAGCCTTCATCTTATGGTGTGTTCAGGATCATACATTGCTTTCGTTGTCCATTCCGGATTTCCGACCAGAATCGTAGGCAACTTCTCAAATAACTGGGGTAGTTCGTTGTTCTAATTGCTCAATAATACAGTAATCCGGTCATAACGCGTCTTCAAGTTCCTATCAGACAAAAGTCTATCTCGCAATTGTCGTCTGATTCGAGCCATGTAGAAAGGAACAAGAGTACAGATCCCAACCAGAAATCTTCTGTCCGCACTTCCAGTACACCGTCCGGCGTTGCGAGTGAATTCGGTTCTGGTTCCGTCTCTACCGTCCCAACAAGCTTGGAGGAAGACCTCAAACCAAAATACGACATATCCGGATACTCGAACCAAGCAGTTGCCGATACTTGGACCAGAAGTACTTCGGTGTCAGGACGTTCGACTTCTCAGGCTCTGTCAGGGACCAATGCACAAGACGGCCTCGGACCATCAGCCGTACCCCCATACTTGCCAGAGACGGACGAGAGAGGTGATGTTTATTACTCCTGTCGTCCTGGTGGCCCACGCCTTTTCGATTTCATGAATACACTGTCTCTGAAACCATATGGAGTGCTCAAGTGGGTGATAGTCGATAGAGAGGAGGAGCTATTCGAACTGGATGACATTCTCGACGAGGACAAGGTGATGCAAGCACTCTGGTTCAGATGGATTTTCCTGAATCGGTAAGCACCTTTCATACGTGTGTTGTACCAGCGTCACGGCAAACAACTACTCCAGGAATAAGTTTGTTGCGAACTACTTTGACGGAACCAAAGCGTTTATCAAGGATAACTGGGAACACATAAAACAGGGTGCTGGGTTGTTGGCGCTGAGAACATGGCTATTGGTAAGCAGTTGCCCTTGTCGTGCAACACAAAGCAAGATCTGGACGTGGTTTTCCGACTCTGGCAGGTCCTGCTTGTGAACAATTTCCTCCTTCCAACGGAGGTCGCCACGCTTATGCGGTATTACCAGGAGCTGGCGGATATACAGCCGCGGTTGTAGGTAGGGACGAACGAACGAATCCAGCATGCTTGCATTTTGCTTTCATTATCCCGGTGCCACCCCGCCATTCCTCTCTTACTCGATAAGATTTTGTGAGAGCCGAAACCGTCAGCAGCGTGAGAGCAATGGGGAGTCAAACCTCCATCATGATACGGGGGAGCTGCGATCGGCCTTGAGTTGATGCTCAGGCTACCATTGGATGTCTGCTGACTCGGACATCATATACAGTATAACTCTAGACAGAAGCAGATACCTTTGGGGATCTCACGGGAATTCTGCAGGAAAAGTCAATGTTTTAACCCACTCGTGGCAGGGAACAACTCGCTTCACAACATGAGATATACGTGGTCTTCCCTTGCTCATCAGTCTCAAATGGGATTGGGATCCAGGCAACCACAGCGAAAACGTTTATCATTAGCCAACTTAGTGATGCCCCCATGCAGCTGTGTAGATATTCGGGCAGTTTTGTCGCATCCTGTGAACCAGGCGGTAGCGTTGACCCGTCAGAGATCATATGTGGGCGAGTAGACAAAGGCTGGCAGCCGTGCTTTTTCCAAACCCAGAACACCTTGCTTCAAGGTCCTTCCATAGGTCATTTCCATTGCGATCAAGATGTCAGTGAAGACCATGAAATACGGGAAGAATGGCACACGGAAATCCAAATGCAATGGTTTCTTTCTATACTCTGAAGATCTAGTTCAAGTCGTGGATTAGTTTCATCTGATTGTTTCACATTTGACATGTTCGGGACCACATCGACACTGGATACGCGCAGAAAACATTGTTCACTCTTATGATTTTACAGTCCTGTTACATCCACGAAGCCATTTCAACGGTCTTTTGCTTCGAACACAGTTGGTTGTAGCGCGATTGATAGAACAGGAACGTACTAAGATTCTCAATGAAGCTGCATGAGATACAGGTGTCGCTTCGGGACCCCGGGCCGTGGGAGCAAGGCTCCCTGAATTGGACCCTCGATCTGCCCACAGTGTTCCAGAACAA
>JBBPRF010000310.1:0-31207 GCA_038092875.1 Lanmaoa pseudosensibilis
GGGCGGGCGTGCCATGGGACGTTTGATGGGTTATGTGAGGTGATGACTCCGCCGCTGGTAAAAAAAAAGCACTACGGGCCATTTGCAAGCATGTTAAGAAAATATCCCCCAGGTATAGACTTACCTTGGGGCTCGGAGAGAGGAGGGATGGCTGATTTCATCTGCAGGCACCAAACGGATGCCGGCAAGGAATTAAATTTGGCGCCGACTGGTTCTGAGACCAAAAGCCACAATCTCACGCTGCGATAACATTTGTTTCAGAGATCACGTCAGAGGGGATCAGCTTTAATAATATACACGGCGTCTAGATATGTCTGTGTCCGCGGCGTTACTAGTTCAGGTGAGTGTATTGATGGACAGGGATGGGGCACATACATCAAATGCGGAGGTGGATGGACTGATACTAACTTGGACTATAGTAGGGTCACCTTTCTTATCATCCGGTACCCGCATGCGGAGCCGCTGGAGGGGTTCTCATCAGTCAGTCGATCTAACCAACTTGATACATTTCCTGACCTTGGCAGCTTCATGTGAAATTGAAGGCCATTGCCTGATCAAGTTTTTCGACAGACAAAGGTTCCGATGTTTTCCACTGGCATGGCGGAACAATAATACTTACATTTGCGCAGAACGTTCCGTATCCAGTTGGTACCCGCCTTGTTTTGATAAGTTGATCATGAGAATTGTAATGATCAGTCTCTTGCAGATCCGGAACGCAGTTTACATCGAGCTATTCAATCATAGTGGCGCAAGCGCTAATCTTACCTTAGGTCACCTATCCGCATTATAACCTTGATAGCTAATAATCGATAATGCTAACGATCTCGTTGCACGACGGTCGCTCGGGGGGACTTGCCCAAGGTGCCTCTATAAACTTCCACGGTACGTCCGGGGTAGCCCTGCCATCTCATCCAGGCTCCCGGCGAGGTGACTGGTAGCCACGCGAAACCATAATCATAGTCTGATAGCCCTTTGAATCCCGTGGAACGGCAGTTTAGCACTCAAGATCTGTACGAAACGTCAACGACGTACGGGGACCGGAAAGACATAAGCATCGAACTTGCAGCATGATGCTTCCGAACGAGTAGATGTTCGCTTGTTGTCTCGACCCTGCGATGCTGTTCTATTTTTCTACTCAATAGCTCAGGTGCTGCCCATCGAAACCCGGACGTGAATTGCTGTAAACCGTTGTGTTCGAAACTTGTTCGACTAGTCTTGAGAGTCCAAATCAGAAAGACATGCCCGTGCGCCATTAGTAATTAGGATATCCGACTAATCAACCAATGGACGAGATCCCTCCACGGTAGGAACTAAATAGCAGAAGTGACGTACGCCGCTGAGGTCACCATGGATTATGTCACGAGAATCGGTCAATGGAATTGAGTGAAATGAACAAGAGAGCTGATGGCTCACAATAACGCAGATCAACTGCTATGTCGCCGAGTGGTGATCAAGTTGTACAATGCAAGATCGGCAGTATTGCATTAATATGCCAGTGCCATTTTTGTTTTCAGATCGAGTTGTGTTTCGAATTCCTCCCAGCAGTCGGGCAGTGCGTTATCTGCCCGTGGGCAGACGAAAGTAAGTAATGGTCCGAATCCATCTGTAATGCCGTACAGAGGCAAAACGTTCTGATGCTTGAGCCCAACTCAAACGTCGAGTTCCTGTTGAACGGCCTGACAGAGTGGCATAACAGAGGTATTACAGCAGCCCTTGAGCTTGGACGGAAATCACCTTTCGCTTGATCCGGGGTCCTTCTTCATTCGCGACAAGAGGCTGAATGGCCTTGACAGCCACCTGTAGCACTCTAACCATAGGCATTATCCGCTGAGACGATTCTATACCAGGAGAACGCACCTCCTTGGGAAGCGATTGCTCATGTTGCAGCTGACAACTCCAGAGATTGCTGAGGCCGCCGTAGGCCACAGGATACCAGTGCGTCCTCACTATCTCATCAGTGGGGTCCTTGACGCGATTCGCACACATCTTTGACACCATCGTTGGGGAAAAGCCCGGTGCAGATGGCGAAGAATGACACTCCGCGTAAGTAGGTACCAATGCACTGGCTCGCACTCGTGACTTGGGAAGTTAAAGATAGTAGTGTCCCAAGTCGCGTCCGAAAGTAGATGGTTCGCAAGGCGAGACCTTGGGCTTCTCTTAAGAATATGAGGGAGAACGAAGGGGCCTAACATGTTCAGTGGATCGAGAACCGGGAAAGCAACCTCGACGTCCTACTTTTCTGTGTCTTTTAATAACCCCTGGAACCCGGACATCATGAGTAAAACCTAGCTATCTTACCTCAGTCTTGTAACCCTGGACTGCCTAAAAAACGAGCCCAGTGAACATGGATTTGCTATTCGAAAACCACTCCGTTAAGAAAGTACGGGGTCAGATGTACAATGATGTATCACAGAACTTCTACTGTCTATGCACAAACGCACGAGCGTTCAGCGTAGTATGTCGAGAGTGTTGTGTAGCAGCAGCGAGCCTCTCTGTGTTGTCCCTAAGAGTGCCTTTGGTCCGAATTCAATAGATTCTGGTTGGGGTTTTGCAAATGATAGAGGCGAGATACTTCGTCCCTAAGCAGTTCAACCTGCTCACGCAGACCATTGTTATTACCGGGTAAAGAAGCAGTGGAAGGCGGATTAATAGAGACAGGGGGACTTTGAGGTCGCAACGTCACTAGCGACGTAAAATTTTCACTTCTTGACTCATGCTATTAAATGAAATTGAATTCAAAGCTAATAACTGGAATGGGAAGATGGCATCCATACCTCAGAGACAGGGGATTCCATCTGATGGATTGGTGGTGAGGTACCTTCGAAAGCTATCGGAGCCACCTCACGAAGTAAAACAAGTGACCCTAATGCAGCCCCTTCTTCCGCCGAAGGAAACAGACTCCCCTCGTGTCTCTTATATGTCCGATAACATAATAAGGAGGCAGTCACGAGTACAAGGGCAGCAATCCCACCCACTGTACCGCCAACGATAGCGGCTGTATTTTGTCCCAAGGCCGTGTCCTGGGTTCCTGGTGAGGTTAGCGAAGGTGATGAACTCGGAGTTGCCGAGGCAGATGGTGAGGCAGATGATGAGACAGAACTAGGCGTCGTTGCGTTATCTGTATCTGTACTAACAAGACCGTGAGAACTACCTTTTGCGAGACGAGACAAAGGACACACGTATAAACCAGGTAGTCAAATAACATTAACACTGGGTTCCCTGAGTTGACAGGCTGTATCATCATACTGTGCTCGCCAAAAGCTAAGGACTCGTTGACATAAACCGGTACATTGTATTGGTAATCGGTGCTTGTCGATGGGGAATGTACAAATGTGCCAACAGCGATGTCCGAGTCGTCCAGATAGAAATTCATGTCAGTGAGTGTACTGGCATTAGGGACAGTGTTTGCGAGAATAAAGAAGATGTACAAAGCACTTCCTATTGTGACACGTCTTATGAAGGAAGACGTGCAATCACAAAGCGGAGAACCTGCCTGTAAAAGTGAACTCTACTGCTTGAGAAACCGCGGTGCCCGAACTAAAGGTGGTATCGTGCCATGTACCGCTGTACGCCTCGGAGGGATCCGGCTTAACGAGACACTTTGAACAGTTATTCCCTATGTTCCATGCTGAGTTGGAGGGCAAGTACTGGGGTACCACAGCACCGGTCAAGACAGCGTCGTCGACAGTCACGTTTTGGAGAGCAGCGAACGAGAAGCTGGGGAACAGAATGAGATAGACAGGGGCCTGTCCAAGGAGTGGTCTGATGGGCATCATGGGCTGAAAGGTGAGTCGGAAAGAGTTCAAGTGAACACCATGATATCACGTAGCCAGCGTATAGCTGTTGGGCCCTGTGCTCGAAGGCTGTCGACGAAGCAGCGTATCTCCCATGTACTTGACAACGATCAGCATCACCGGTATATTTAGAAACTGGCGCTTCCTTGATGAGGTAGGGGCAACAAAACACCACTCGCTTCACAGGAGATCTGTTCTGCATGGATTAGTTTGTGCCATAGATCAATAGTTATACCCACGTGAAGTCACAGAACATTTTCATTAGCTAGGACCATCATCGCTAGCCTCTTGGCAGACATTCGCCAGGAGGATTTGGTGTAGTACGACGAAGTCGTGGGACAAAACTTACTAAAGGAACACACGCAAAGTCATCGTCGTTTCTGATTAATGATTGGCCAGCGTTCTATCGCCGAGACTCTGCTTAGAACGGGTTACACACAGGTTTCATCTTAGGTATGTGCCATACCGATGCGAGCCCGAACTACGCCGACATCATTACGGTGCTCGTATTATCTGTCACCTGAAGGAAAAAGCGAAAACAACAAAAGTGCAAGTACGGCAGGTCCACCTCGAAAACTCACCGTTGGCCAAATTCTTATAGATTTCCCGTGTTCTTTGCCTACACACTTACAACTATTTGTCACGCGACGTTTATCCGCATTGGGTGAGCTCTATGTACCCTATTTCAGTTGGGCTTCGTGGTTGCGGTAACATGCCAGTGTTTGAACCTCTTGCCCCGGGTTGGGGTAGATGCTTAACGAAGATCTCAAGACCATCCATCCCTGAATGACCGCAATGCTGATGTTCAAAACAACCAACGTGATGCAATCGACGCCAATGCAGAGCGTTGTGCAATGGTTGTCGCCATCTCCCGGATCCACACGCCGACATTGGAAGGGCCGCCGCATAGCAAAGTCGCCGAGGAATCGAAGGCATGAAAAAATCTATCTTTACGGTCACGATCCTCTGTATCTGAAACAGGTCGGTCTGAGAATCTGGTCCTAGCACACCAGAGTTTTGGATATTTAACACTACTCAATCGTACCGAGATCAAACCTGAAATAAATTCTCATAATATAGTTTCAGGGCAGTTTTGCCTTTAGGCCATATCTAATCAGGTTTAATCTCAGGTTCATGGTGGCGTTGAATAAGCAAAAAACTACTGGGTGGTGTCACAGCGGTCTGATGTGTCATGTAACTCACTTGAGATCGGGAGACAGGCGTTCTGATCTTACGAAGCGTCTCCTTTGCCAAGTGCTCTCTTATTATATGTCAGTGAACTCACCGAAGGGACATCCTGGGTGACGCTGATCATCGTCTAGCATCTGTCACGATGATTCAATACACCCTTTGATCCTGCCCCGAGTGAGGCGGTGAGCCTGAACCGGTGTTCAGTAGATGGATGGTCTTCGGGAAAAAGTCTCGAGGGACGGGATCTCGGAATCTCGGGTAGCCGCAGGGTCCAAAAAAAACATACATACATCCAATGAGTTACAGACAAAACTCGTACAGTACAATACAGGCGGCATGTAAACATTTAGCAAGCATAAGGGAATAACACAGATCAAAAAAAAATAAGGAGAAGGAAAGACACGTACCATGTCCAGGCCCACCACTACGACACATTTTTGACAGAAACGTCTCATCTAACCCTCACTGTCCGTTTCGTCTTCCTCCTCGTCCTCATCATTGGCCACTTTTCGTTTTATGATATACCACCACGCCGAAACCGGTCTCACCGTATCCCTCAATCCGTTCCGAAACAACTCTGTTTTCTCCGTCGAACAAATTTGCGCCCCCACCGAGCCCCCAATCAACATCGTCTCCATCACTTCCCCATTATCATCCAACGTCACATCCAAACACACATACCCACACGGTACGTCCTGACTCTCGATCGTCGGATACGGAAAGCCGTCCAACGCGAGATAGGGCGTGCGCTCGCGGATTGTGTAGACAGCAGCAAAGTGGGAAGGGGTCAGTTGAAGCGGGTCGGCGGGTCGGAGGAGTTTCTTGGGTTCGTGCTCCCGGATCCGTTCTTCGTTGAGCGTGTTGCCTTGCCATTGACCGCGTTCGTTGAAGACACAAAACGCGGTAATCCACCCCGACAACCATTGTGGACCGCTTCCCAACTCCCGATGGGCGATCTTGTTCCAAAAGTCGAGGTTGTCTGGATGGGTGGGGTGGTCGTAGGCAGTGACGAAACGGGAGAGAATGGGCCGGAGGAGATGGTACCATGCAATTGTTTGGATGCCGTATTTTTTGAGATGCTCGAGACGGTAGAGAATACTTTCCCAGTCTTTCTTTTCACCCTCGATCGTGACCTTGGGGATCCCGCATCGGAGGGTAAATTTGTACGCAAAGTAATCCTTCATCATGCCCATCATCACGATGGCACATGTGGTTTTATCCACTGGAGTCGTCGTCGTGAAATTGGGCATGATCCACTCGCGTAGGGAAGGGTCGGCGATCTGCTCTTCCATTAGTGCTGTCATACGATGTACCATGGACGCCGTGTCCATGGTATACCGATTTCCACCGGATTCAACAACCAACTCGCGTTTCCCTTCGTGAGAGACAAACACCTTGCGAAGCGCCTCCGAGTGCCCATTGACGAAGAAACTAAACTGTGTCATGATCGCGAGCCAAACGTCATCCGGACGCACGATGAGGCCCCGATGATTATTGTACGCCTCGATGACGGTGTCTACGAACCCGTTTCGTCGGGGTATGATGTCCCGCATCGCATCACGGTTGGAAGGGAGGCTCGTCTGCAAGAGTTCGCTGCAGAGCTGACTTTTCTCGGGGGCGACGGCGCGGAGGAGGACGTGTGAAGGGCTCTCCTCCGACCGCACTTGCAACCGGTCATACTCTGTAAACGACTCCGCAAGGTGGGGTGTAGGGCAAAACGATAACGGGTGCAATGGCAGCGGCGCTGGTGAGGGTATTGGTATTGGTATTGATGCCGTCTATCCATGATACACACAGTAATATGTGTGTTTCAGTGCCGTTCTTGCACGCGAACGATATCCATGCAGACTCACTGTCCATGAACTACTGGTTACTTCGGACTCAGAATCAACGACTCGGACGATCTCGTCCTGTACAGGTGGTGGGGATCGAAAAGGTACAGGTGCCCGACGTAATTTTTGGAGCCTAGAAGGCTGCGTGCGCGAGCCCCTCCAGGCAGGTATGGAATGTGCGCTAGGGACTCCAAGTGACGTGGTATCACTTCCTGTTTCAGAACTCAAGACGGCTGAGACAGAGTCTTCGGTGAATCTGCTCCCAGAAGGATGATGATAGAAGACATGAGCACGCCCAGTTGGGGAGCTGGGCGGCGACTCTGATGGCGAGGTTGGTTCCGAGCGGTCTCGCGCAAAAGACACTCTGCGTCGGAACATGATCGGCTCTGCCAATGGGCGGTAGTACAGCGGCGCTGTTGGACTCGAACTTGCTGTGAATATTGACACAGAACTAGACACAGCACTGGAATTCCACGCAGCGATGCTACACTAATGAGCCGGGATGTGGCACACTGTAAACCACGCTTCCGAGTCGCAAGCCCCATGCCCGCGATCCAAATTTGCGGCCACCAAGGGGAGAGTTCCGAGGAAATTACAATATCGTTCAACGAACCGAGGAGCCAATGTTCCAGTCGTCTTGGTTCATTGGGTGGATCTTCACATTTTATGTAAATTGCTCACTGCGATCCCGGACTTCAGTGTAAGGATTCACCAAGAGACTCAATCCGAAGACTGAATGATTCAAGGCAAAGAATAAGAATTCTGAAACTAGAGAAAATACATGGTGAGTGTCTACTATATATACTGTACAGAAGTGTGCATGGACCATGTTAGGGCCAGTTTATGACATCATATGGGTATAGGGTATGATGTAGTGTTGTGAAATAGTGTCTAGACTGTGAAATGTGAAAGTGTGAAATATGTGAAGAGGTGAAGAAAGATATGTTCATGACATTACCCCCTTTCTAAGGTCGAGACTCCTGGATCGGTGGTAATTCATATAAAGAAGGATGATTTAATTTGGTAAGAGAATTGTGAAATGAAATGAAATCAGGAGAGGAAAAGAATGAAGTGGAGGATTTAGGAGGTTCAATACTGCGACAAATGGGACAAGTACAGGGTTGTTCAATGGATGAAATATGGGCTACTTGTGGAGTGTAGTCGGGATTGATGATGGAATAACGGAGTTTAAGACAAGGATTTGATCAGGGTGCTGTGGGGTGTTTTTGGTGGAAGGATTTGATTGCATCGGGAGCATTAGGAAGGTTGGATTCTTTGATCCATTCACGTTCTTTGCATGGGAATCCCTTCCAATGAATGAGATATTCAATTGCTCCACAGCGTTCTCGAGAATCTATGATTTCTTCAATCTCGCGTTCTTCAGACTGGGCTACAATCACCGGAGGTGGTGGTGGTGGTTGTTTTTGGGATGCAAATTGCCCAGGATGATAGGGATAGAGAAGACACTCATTGAAGACATCGTGTATTCCCTTCCAAGAACAGTTGAGTTTGAGTTTGTAAGCTCCTTCACCTACTTTTGACAGCACCTTGAAAGGACCATAGCGATGATCATCTAATTTCTTGGATGGTCAATCAGATTGGATATTGGTTGCTTCGAGAAGTACAAGATTGCCAGGTTTGTATTGTGGGCGTTCTTTAGCGTGGTGATCATGAAAACGTTTCATGTCATTGGCCGCATGTTGTAAGGCGATCTGTGCTTCCGATCTTGTTGCTTCCATTTGTTCTATGAAGTCCTTAGCCGATGGGTTTTGTATTTCCTTTCGACGATCTGTTCCAATGCGAGGTTGTTGTCTGTAATTGATGATGAACGGAGAGTAACTGTGGACTGTATTGAATTGATTGTGGGCAAACTCCGCGAGAGGAAGCCATTCAGCCCAGTTGGTTTGTCTGTGATTGGTGTAAATACGCAGATATTGTTCGATTTCTGCGTTGACTCTCTCCGTTTGTCCATCAGTTTGTGGATGATAGGTGGTGGACGGATTTGCCTTGATTTGGAGTTGCACATATAAGTCTTTCATAAATGAAGAGATGAACTGCGGACTGCGATCTGAGATCACCTTTTTGGGAGTACTGTGAAGTTTGAAGATATGATCTCTAAAGATTTTGGCAACACCTTGCATAGTGATGTCGATGGAAATAGGAAAAATGTGGATCATTTTAGAAAATCGATCTACAATATTTAAAATGGTGTTTTTACCCTGAGATTCAGGCAATGGGCCGATGATATCTACTGAGATGATTTTCCAAGGGGTGGATGGGATTTCGTTGGGGTTTAATGGGGTTTTGTGAGCGCTCGTTTTGGTTTTAACTTTTTGGCATCGATCGCATCCTTTTATGTAGGTTTCGATATCTTTACGAAGCGATGGCCAATAGTATTTTGCCATGATGAGGTCACATGTGCGACGAATTCCCGGGTGTCCAGCGAGAGGATGATCATGGTTTTCTTTTAGGATGTGTTCCCTTAGGTTTTCGTCTTTGGGAATGTAAAGGAGATCCTTCCAGAATGTAAGACTGTCTTTTTCTTTCCATGAGGAATTTTCTTTCTCAAGTCCAACTCGTGTGTATTTTTCTTTTTTGTATTGTAATTTCATGACGAGATCTTCGATTGAGTTAGAGTTCGTTGTTTCCCCATGTTCCTAAAGAACTCACATGATTGCTAATTCTCGCATGTCTATGAGTGAACCTGAAGGGCGCTCTGCAGCCTCGTTACAGGAGTCATCTTCAACAATTTCATCACAAATTTCGTAGCCATCTGCAATGAGTGTGTTGATGTGGGTTTCTTCAGGTGATTCAGAAGGGCGCACTGCAGCCATGTTACTGATATCAGAGGTGAAAAGAGAGTCAGGAAGTAGAGTTTGTTGTTTGTTATCAAGCTCCACCCCCTTTCCAAGATCTGGTCTCCGGAACAGAGGATCTGCGGGATTTGTTTTTCCAGGTTGATGTTGAATTATAAAATGATATTCCTGGAGTAATTGTTGTCATTGAGCTTGACGATGTGTGAGATCTTGTGGTTTATGGAAGAACTCAAGGTTTTTGTGGTTGGTCAAGATTTCGAATGGTTGGTGAGCTCTGAGAAGATACTGTCTCCATTCCTTAAGTGCAAATATGATCGCTAAGACTTCAAGATCTGCCACATGATAGTTGCGTTCGGCGTCATTAAGGCCACATGAGATGTAGGCAATCAGATGCCAAACATTTTCCTGTTTTTGTGAGAGGACAGCTCCAACACCAATACCAGATCCATTAGTTTCGATTCGGTAAAGATCATCATCTGTGGGCATTGCTAGGGCAGGGGCGGAGGAGATTGTGTCCTTAAGGGTTTGGAAAGCCTGTTGACATGCAGGTGTCCACTCAAAGTCCTTTTTGACTGAAGTGAGCGCATTCAAAGGCTTGGCTTTTTGAGTGAAGTCACGGACAAATCGCCTGTAGAAGTTGAGAAATCCGAGGAATCCCTTCAACTCTTTTCTGGACTTAGGAACCGGCCAATCGGTAATGGCTTGGACTTTAGCCGGGTCCATTTTGACTTCATTGTTTGACACAATTAAACCAAGGTAGGCTGTTTCCTTGGCTTCGAAGAAGCATTTCTCATGTTTGAGATAGAGTTTATTATCACATAATATTTGTAGTACTTTGCAAACTATTCTCCTATGCTCTTCTATATCTTTCGTGAAGATCATGATATCGTCCATATATACTACGACTTTTCCTTTATTAATAAGATCCCTGAAGAGGTGATTCATCATTGTCTGGAATGTCGCAGGCGAATTTGTGAGTCCGAAGAACATTACTAGTGGTTCGAAGAGCCCTCTGTTCGTCTGGAATGCAGCCTTCCATTCGTCTCCTTCTATCATCCATATATTGTTGTACCCCCACCTGATGTCTAAGGTGGTGAAGTACTTTGCCATTTTGAGCTTATCTATTAACTCAGCGATGAGCAGCAAGGGGTAACGGTTTTTGATGGTAATGGCATTTAACTTCTGATAATCTTGTACCGGGTGGAGGCATCCATCCTTTTTCTTTACAAAGAAGAAGGCGGATGTGAATGGGGATTTGGAAGGTTGAATTCTTCCTGATTGAAGGTTCTCTTCTAAGAATGCATTGAGCTCCTTTTGCTCGTCTATGGTGAGGTTGTATGTTTTGCAATTGATTACATGATCGCCAGGGATTAGCTCAACTGCATGATTCCATGGCCTCCATGGTGGGAGTTCATCGAAGTTTTCTTTTGCAAATACATCTTCGAAGTCGTGGTAGTATTTGGGTACGGCTTCTTTGAACGTCTTTTTGCCTTTGCCAGACTTAGTGAATTGTTCAGCAGCAATTTTTGTTGAGACGTTTTCTTGTGCCCGAATGTAAGTTTCAACATCAAGTTTGAAGAGTCTTTCACCTTCTGCAAAGCGGATGCATTCTTCTTCTTCGTCATCATCATCTTCACAACTTTCTAGGCCAGGCATGTGGTCATCCTCACATCGGAATTCCATTCTGCCTGTGGTCCAGTCTATTGCAGGATTATGGAATTTGAGCCAGTCATGGCCAAGGAAAATTGTATTTACTCTGAGGTTAGTTACCGCAAGTGCTATTTGTTCTTTATGGTCTAGCACATGTAGTTCTACAATAACAAATTCCAAGATGTCTCCACTAGAATTCATAGATCCATTGGCATTGTAAACCAGAATTTTTCTCGGGAGTTTATGCATATTGATTTTCTTTTCAGTGACAAATGTTTGGTCAATTGAAGATCCAGTGCAACCTGAATCGACAAGGGCGGTGACCTGGTGTTCAGCCAAGGTATCTGTTTTTATTGTTACTGGAATTTCTAATGCATTCCTTGGTTTTTTGTCTCGTTCTCCTTGACGAGTGTATTTTGGCTTATGTTGTAGATCTTGAAGGACGTAATAAGCCTGATCTGATTCAAGGTTTTTCAGATCATTTACTAACTCGGAAGAGACCTCAGATTGTCTCGACTTGTGGACAAAGGATTTTATATGCGAAATTGCACGTTTTTCAGGTTTCTCATTGATTACCTGCTTGATCCAGCAGATGGACCAGGGGTCGATGGTATTCATCCAAGACTTCTTGCTCCTAGGGTGCACAGCAGCCACATTCGAGGAGGTCTTTGGAGAATCCTTACTTAGTGCTTTCTGCTCAAGTGGGTACACAGCAGCCTCAATCTTGGGCATTTCGCATTTTAGTATTTTTATTATTTTCTCCTCCTTAGGGCGCACAGCAGCCACAAAAGAAGGAGTAAAGGGAATGGCGTGAGCGGATAACTTAGAGGTTTCGGTCTCGTCATGAACAGGGAGTATAAAGAATTTATTCAATGACTTAGGTATAGAAGTAGTGCGACCGGTATCTACTCCTGGGACTGAAAACTTGACTTAGAGTCCTGCTCTTTCGCTCATTCCTTTTCCACATGCTTCATCCCTTCTACCAGCTCCTCATCTAACTGATAGAAAATGCAGACTCCCTTAAAGTCTAGCATCTGCATTTGTTGTCTGTAGGGTTTCATGTGTTCTTTGCACAGCCAAGTGCCTCCACATTTGAAGCACTTTCCTTCGGCGTGTGCCTTGCCGATGTCCATTGGTACACCACCTTGTGCCCCAAATGTGCCAACTTGGTTCGGGTGGACAGATGCTGCAGGAGCGGCTGCAGCAGGAGAGAAAGTTGCCGGCTTTGCTTGCTGGCAGGGGATGAATGTTGGCCTATATGTAGGCCCAGATGCTGTCACGTTGCGGTGACAGTCAGCCCTCTCTTGGAGGACTTGTTCGGCATGACATAACGCAGTCTCCCATTCGCATATGTCGGTTGAATCGATCAACCTGTCATTTATATTCTCGACATGGTCGACCAGATCTTGGCAGGCTCCCTTGCAGATTTGGTTGACGATCGTCTGCCCGTTGGTTCGAACGTCAAAGTTGGCTTCTAGAGCCAACTGATGCATTTTCATGAAGTAGTCCTCCATGGTTAATTTGCCTTGCTTAAGGGCAAAGAGCTTTTCTTCAGCTTGCCGCTTCAAGCCGGTGGATTGGAATTGTTTTTTAACGGCCCCCTCGAAGGTCGTCCAGGACCAAGTGTTTGTTACGCCTCGCTGGTAGGCTAGGTCCACAAACCTGCCAGCGGGATTTTTGCCCTGCATGTAGGACAGTGTGATGAGGATTTTTTGTCGGTGTGATGGCTCTTCCTCAAAGCCATTGAGATATATGAGAACTGTTCACCACAAATTGACGAAGTCCTCTTTCTTGCTGTCGTACGCGGACAGTTTCGCAGTAAATGATTTTCCGATCCTTGCGGATGGGGGAGTGCGAGGTATGGGGTGGAGATGAGGAGTCCCAGCCTGTGAAGTAGGTGGGACTGGGAGCGGTCGACGGGGAGAGTGGACCGTAGGGTCCGTTGAGGGTCTTCTTGGAGGATATGCCTCCAATGAGTGATCGCACATCCATTGCACACGCCAAGCGTTGTAAGTGAATGCAAAGCTTGGGGGAGTAGGTGGAGCAGTGTACTGCCTTGGTATTGGTGCCGGTAACAGCATGGGGACGGGAGCAGGGATAGACTGCTCAATGGATGCGAGAGCAGCCTGAAAGTCGCTCATGTCAAGAGCGTGGGATGGAGGACATGTGTAGGGGTGAGACATTTTCGCAACGTCCGAGCATACAAGTTACTCTTGAAGATTTCATTTATACTCAGGACCGAACACAAGAGGATAGAGGGCGCGATGTCCGAGCACACAGATTACTGTTCTGGTTTGTCTGTGCTCAAGACTGAATGCAGGAAAGGGATGACTCAAAAATCTCCAGCGGCAAACGAGGATGGATGGAACTGGATACGCCTGGCTACGGTAGAGGGAATACTGCCCACTTCAGACATGACGTTACAGGTGATCACATGAACCCACCCCTTGTAGCATCGAAGGGGATATGGACAGCTAGGCACTCAGCTGACGACGGGGGCTAGTGCACTATGCCCAGTAGCAACGTTATTCTTATTTATAACAGTGGACGACTGTATATGCAACAGTGGGCCCGGTTGTTTTCCAGAGACTTTTAATGTAGTCCACACAGGTTTCCCTTAACTCTGGGATCCGAGTATAACACAGCGGGGAGAGGGTAGTGAAAATTTCCAAGGTCCAAGCGATTACCCAGAGGTGCACACAGCAAATCCAACTGGTATCCTCACGCTCACTCCTTGGCTACACTCACTGCAACGTCCTCAAAAGGCACGAATTACGCTATAGCGAGTAAACAATAGCTTTTGGAGGTTGGAGTTTTGAAAGTGTAAAAAGAGAGGTAGAGATCAAGACCCTAGCAAAGTGCAAGGATCGAGGCAAAGAGGATTGGTAGAAAGTAAAAGGGGAGGAAGGGTAAACAGGTCGCAAAGAGCAAAGTGCTTGAGGGGAGTTTCAGAATTATGTAAGGATTCACCAAGAGACTCAATCTGAAGACTGAATGATTCAAGGCAAAGAATAAGAATTCTGAAACTAGAGAAAATACATGGTGAGTGTCTACTATATATACTGTACAGAAGTGCGCATGGACCATGTTAGGGCCGGTTTATGACATCATATGGGTATAGGGTATGATGTAGTGTTGTGAAATAGTGTCTAGACTGTGAAATGTGAAAGTGTGAAATATGTGAAGAGGTGAAGAAAGATATGTTCATGACATTCAGGATCCCACCCGACGGATCAGTGGGGCAAGTTATAAAGACTTGATAGCACACCCACCTTTGAACAGAGGATTTCACTGCTGCCTTCCTCGCCGGGTAAGTATGGAAAGCCGGACAACCGTGCTCTCGTGCTCTCTCGGATCACTGCAGCACCACTCCCGTCATCTCGCTAGCAAGTAGTCAATTTTCGTCATATTGTCGCTTCCCTCCAATCGCTTCGCTCATGTCTCACCATACCTCCTCGTCACAAACCTGTATCGAGGAATGTATCTCTTGTGTCGAAAAATACAAGTAGGGAGAGGTATGAAAAGCAGACGCAATTCTCTTCACCCATCAAGCGATCGAGTCATTCCGCCACGAGGAGAACAGGATCACCTTTCTCGAGCCACTTTGTTACCCCTAATCGAGCCGCTCTCCGTCTAACCGGAGGAAATCCGTCTAGGGGGTCATCTCCTGGCTCGCGCGGTGGGTTTCGACAATCCTCCGAGTCACCAGTCGGGGCTGCTCAGGGTGACGAAACCCGAATTAGGGGGCGAGCGCCATGAGAGTCCGATGGCGACGAAGAACCTCAGCCCAAGCGTCGTCGGGGAGCAGTCAGTGGTGCCTCTTTCCCTGGGCCACTTCCAGTTCTTCCTTCGGCAATCCCTTTCCGTCGAGCTCCAACAACTCCTTGACCTCCTTGATAACTGATCAGATGACCCTACGTGTGTCGTCCGAAAAATCATACTCGCCCCAGGTTGTCCGGACTTTCCCGCTGCCAGTGACCAATGGTCAAACGTCCTTGGAGCTCACTACTCCGCCAGTCTCGAGACGAAGCAATCCCAAAATGTTGGAGACCTGTTCCAGCTTGCTGTCAGAACACCAAAGACGTCGAAGGAGGTCAAATCACATGGCGACCGGGTCATCGCGTTCGGAATCCGATGTTCGTATAGAAAAATCGCTGGGTCTTGACACGTGAGGAGACATTGGATCACGGATCTGTTGGGTCTTGAGGCCCGGATCTGACTTTCTGATACGGAGGAAGGAACTATGCAACCACGGCCCTGCCAGAAAGAAGGAGTTTGGCATCCAACATATCACAGAGCTCTTCGGAGGCGATAAAGAGACGATAACATCCATCGTCATCTACTTGGTCCTTCCACTCCAAGATTACATCGGCGGCACCACTCATCTTCAGAACTCGAGCAACAGCCAGCTGAAGGTTACAAAGTCTTGGGGTGGGTCCATTGTTGAGCTTCTTGCCTTCGGGTCCTTTTCCAAACTGAATTTCATCGCCATCCCTCAGAGTGATGAACCCTGGGGCGCGAGTATTAGGATCGGTGGGAACCATTCGAAAGAAGTATTTGACCTAATTCAATGGATCAGTGATGATGATGAGGTATCAATGAAATCGCACCTCTCCACCCTCTTCCTTTGCCTCGATGCCCCACCACAATTCATCAAAAGAGATATGAGCATTGTGCTCCATATTCATGGCATTGCCGATGTTATTCAGATGGCTCACAACGTCATCGCTTGCGGCGACACCGGCAAACATAGCTATACACTTCAGAGTCTCTGGCTAAATGAAAATCATGAGGAAACAAGTGGTGATTGCAATGGTTCAATGCAAACCTTTCCATGTACAGAGTTTGGAATGAGGTGCGCGAGAGTAGGATGAATTCCGGCCTCATCGAAAGGCATAAATTGCGTGTCAGTCAACAGGCAGAAACGCCCATCACGTTCAAATGACTGCTTGATAGTACGGCGATAAAGAGGATGGCATGGCTCCGAGACGAATATATACGCACCAATGCCTTTAAGAGCTCTTGGTGCCTATCTCCAGAATGAGACTATCATTATGCACGCCAGTGTCCCCTCTGCCTGCGCTGAAATTACTCTTCAGGATCGCCTAATCCTCGATGACGCTTGTGACGTCCAAGCCCAGTTGTATATCACAATGTACCAACTGGATATGCTTCCTTTCCTGGTTGACATCGACCATTATCTCTTAGACCTCGCCACCTGTGTTCGTCCTCTCACTAAGGACCTTGCCACTCTCATTTCAGCCTGTGAACAAGCTGCTGCCGTCTCGGCAGGCCACAAAGCCGCCATTCGTGTCGGCTGTCACTTACCCATCACAAACCCCCTTGAACCCATGCATCCTGCTGTCATTCCCGAAGAAGAAGAAGAACCCCTGGTTGAACATATCGACCCCGCATACTTAGAACGCGAACCACACAAACCCTCTACCCCATCCACCTCATCCTCCCCTCTTGATGTGCACACTCAGGAAGCGTTACATTGCATAGAAACCCGCAACTTCCACCCCTCTCCTCTCACTCCATCTGACCCATGCTACCTGCAGGCATGCTTCCAATGTCGAAGCCTCGGACACATGAAACAGGACTGCCCCACATACTGTTGCCCCTTCTGTCTCACCTACGCCCCCGGCCATAACCAAACACAATGCCGGAACTACTGGTGCTCTCAATGTGGACGACAAGCACCCAGACATCATGTGGATGTATGCATCTGGTGCTGTCGCGACCACACCACACCCTCTTCCTCCTCTTCTTCTTCACACCGGTCCTTTTGCTCCCGCATGCGGACCTCCTCCAACAGCTCCCGGGGGTCAAATAGATCCCGCTGCTCATCAGAATGCTCTCGTCCTATCCCTATCCCTCCGCCTATCGAGGCTGAGCATCTCGACGACGTCTACGTAGACAACGACCCCTTTGATGATGTGGCCTATGCCAACATGACTGGTTCTCCATGAATTAGTCTCAGTGGGACTTCAATGGTAATGAGGGGGTAATGTTACAATTCGTCCTGGGCTACCTTTTCTTTTCCTAATCTCATTTAGCTATATGCTGTACTCATATGAGTCGCTCGTTCGACTCCTGCCTTGTACGATTCTCTTCTCACTTTGACTCACGTGACTTTGTCCAATCGGCTATTGCTGTTTCCATCACGTGACTCTGCAGTCCGCAGTCATGACGCCATCGACTGCGCATTTCATTTCCATTCTCCCATTTGTAATTCTAATGATGTGTCGCCTTCTCATTGGCTGCTGTTATCGTACGACACATCACCCTTCTCTACTTACCATTCTTAGTTACCATTTCTCATGGTCTGTGCGCGGACTCCTTACATATAAATACCTATGCTCTCGCAGCAGAGATCCCTAGCTTAGACCTCCCTTGTCTTACCTAGTATCCCTGCAATCGACAAGGTCCTTGTCCCTCTGTTCCTCATCTCCTGTCTCTCCTCGCCTGCTACGCGTTTATCTTTATGACCGTAGAACCCTTGAACCTGAGGATGGTTGGTATTGCCTTAGTGCATCCGTACTCTGTGCCTACATCGTTACTTCGCGCTCGATCGCTGGATGACTCCCTTCGCCACTTGGTCACTTCACGTGCCAGTGGATTCCCCCACACCACATGATCGCTTACACGTCTGTGGAATACATCCAAACCCTCGACACTTAGGACCTCCCTATGCCTTCAAGGGCTATGTCCGATCCTACCCGGGTTGAGTGTAACAGGAGTGCAATAAACACCCTGCAGGAACTTTAGAGGGACATGATTAGGTCATCTTTTCCTTCATATAGCTTCTGCAATGGGGTTTTCTGTTACACTTGACCCAGGTAGAATCAGACGTAGCCCTTGGAAGGCATAGGAAGGTCCTAAGGGTCAAGGGTTCAGGGGAATCCATGGATGCATGAGTGTTCTTGTGGCAAAGTGAGTCATCCAGTGGAGGTCCACAACAGTAACGATGAGGCATAGAGTATGGTTGCATTAAAGGCAGTACCAACCACCCTAAGATTCAGAGGGTTGAAGGGACGAAGGATGAAGAAATGAGAACCTTGTCAATTGCAGAGATACTAGGGTAAGACAAGGGAGATCTAAGCTAAGGATCTCTGCTGCGAGGGCTAGGTATTTATATGTAAGAGATCCGCACATGGACCATGAGAAAGGGTAATCAAGAATAGAGGTAGGAATAGTGATGATGTGTTATACAATACAAAGGGCCAATGAGAAGGCGACGCGTCATTAGTATTACAAATGAAATGAATTGGAAATCAGATGTGCAGTTGATGGTGTCATGACTGTGGACTGCAAAGTCATGTGAGAGAAACAGCAATTGCTGACTGGACAAGATCATGTGAGGCAAGGAGAGAAAAGAAAGCATATGAGGTGGGAGTCGAATGAGCGACTTGTAGTAATACAGTGTATAGCTAGAGAAAAGGAAGGAAAAGAGTGGTAGTCTGATAAATTGTAACATTACCCCCCAATTACGGTTGAAGTCCCACTGAGACTTTTCAAGGGGAACCCATCATATTGGCATAAGTGGCATTGTTGAATGGGTTGTTGTCTATGTAGACATTGTTGAGATGTTCAGTCTTGATAGGCGGAGGGACAGAGAGAGGATGAGAGCATCCTGATGAGTAACAGGATCTGTTAGATCCCCAGAAGCTGGTGGAAGGGGTGTGAGTGTGGGGATGAAAGGAGCTGCAAGAGGAAGAAGAAGAAGAAGTGTGGGAGGTGGAACCCTATGGACACCATGGGCAGACATTGAGATGATGGCCTGGTGCCTGCTTTTTGCAGATGGAGCACCAGAGCTGGAGGCATTGGTTCTGGTTGTGCCCTGGGGTGAAGTGCATGCAAAAGGGGCATAGGTACATGGGGCAGTTGCATTTGAAATGGCCAAGGCACTTGCATGAGAAACAGGCCTGGGAGTAGTGGGGGTCAGATGGGAGGAGTGGCTGGCTTTGGACAGCCTGTGCTTCAGCTTGGTCTAATGCTGCAAGTTCTTCTTCATTTAGCAAGGATGAGGATGTGAAAGGGGTCATGGGTTTGTGCTCCAGGAACATGGGGTCAATATTCTCGATGGGGGATTCTTCCTCTTCAGGAATAAGGGTAGGAGGTCAAGAGGTGTACATGGGTGCGGGGACCCTGGAGATAGGGAGTTGTCTTCTGACTCGTAAGGCAGCAGCATGCCTGGCAGCTAGGTGGGCTTTCTGTTTGCAAGCATTGATGATGTATGTAACGTCTTCAGTGAGAGGTCTGACTCAGGTGGCAAGGTTGAGGAGGTAATGGTCTACATCAACCAGGAAGGGGATCATGTCCAGTTGGAACATGGCAATGTATATTTGACTTTGGATGTCATGGGCATCATCGAGGATTAGCTGATTGGCTAGCTTCTGTTCTGTGTGGGCGGAGGGTTGTTCTGTGAAGAGGATAATAATCTTGTTTTGCAAGTAGGCATGGTAGAGTGCCTGGAGTGGAGAGCCAACCTCGAGGTAGTGGTCAAGGTGGGTGACAATGCAGGAATTGTGAAGCTGCTGGGTGAGAGAGAGGATGTCCTCTCCAGTGGGGTAGTCATTATGGAGACACTGGGTGAAGAGAGGTATGTCTATAGATGTGACAGTATCTGGAATAGTAGAACTAGAAACCAATGTAAGAGGGACAGGAGCAGATAGATGAGATTGCTCAATAGGTAAAGACTTGGAAGTGAGATCCAGGGGTGTACGAGAGGTAGGAACTCTGTGGTAGCCTGGAGATAGGCTGTAAGGATGAGGAGGGCTATTAAGGGTTTCATTGTCTTTGACAGGGGATATGTTCTGGAGAGGTATGGACATGACAGAGGATACAGTGGAAATGGAGGAGATGGAAGGGGTGATGGCCATGGGTGTTGATGGGGAAGAATGCTGGTTTAGGAGTGAATAGGGGAAAAGACAGAGGGGTGCAGCTTTTTATAAGCTTTTAGGGTGGAGCCAGCATTTTTCAAGTCCCATTCAGGGACTCATGAGTCATCTTCTGCAGTATATTCCTTTCATTGGATCAGAAAGGAGCAGAATTGGGGAGTTCTGCAGTGGTGTAAGATCCAGTCGATTTTGTACTCTTCTTGCTGGCGATAAGGTCAGGTGGGGGTTTCAGGAAGTTTGGACCATGGATGGGGTTTTTGCAATAGGGTGATAAAAGAGAAGCATGAAAGACCAAGTGGATCTTCCATGTCATAGGGAGTTGGAGTTTGTAAGTGATTGGGGATAGGACCTTCATGATGGTAAAGGGTCCTTTACATTTAGGGGTGAACTTGGGGTTGATGACAGAGTGTTTGAGGTTGCAGGCTTTGAGCCACACTTTGTCTCTGTTCTTGAATGGAGTGAATTTCTGATGGATTCGAGCAGCCATGGTTCGGTGGGTGAGTTTGTGGGATGTAAGGGCTTCGTTTTGGGTGGCGGTTGGGGATTTCAAATGGGTTTCTACTGTGGGGAGAGAAGATTTGGCAATAACTGAAGGAAGGACATGGGGTTCATATCCCATCATGAGATAGAATGGGGATTGACTTGTGACAGAGTGGGGGCAGTAATTGTGGGTGAATTCAGCATGGGAAATGTTGTCAGCCCAGAAACTGTTACACTGGAGCATAGCTTCTAGCTATAGCGACCACTTATAGGAGTAGGTCAAAGTCTCATAGAGCGAATAAAGGTCTTAGCTCTTCAAAATCACAATCTTCAAGGCTGGAAGACTAGAAACTACACTTGGATTGCGTAGAACTAGCTGAGGGATAGTAGTACAAGGGCAGTGTATTTATAGGGTTAGCTGTGGAGCACGGACCAAGCGGTGTGCCACAGCAAACTACTGGAAGGGGAAACAAAGGAAGTCCACAGAGGGGAAAACCCTTGAAAGGAAAGAGACTGTCTGTTTGGAAAGGTTGCAAAGGGGAAATCAGTACTTGAGAACCAGGCTATCAAAAAGGTTGTAGGTGAAGTCTAGGTTGAGATGCATGAGGGAGAAACAGAAGGGAGAACGATTCTCGTCAACACCATACAGAAAGTTTGTAACATTACCCCCCAAGTAGACGGGAAGTGACCTCACTTGCCACATTTCAATCTCCATTCCTGGCTGGGCATCAATGATTAAAATGTCCAGGTCTCTGACAAAAAATGCATCATCTAGCAGGACAGGCCCATTGGGCATGGCCAGGAGTGTTATTCCCACAATGGGCGCACCGATAGCTGGGGTAATGCTGGTAAGTATGACCTGGGTTGTCACAGGAGAAACAGGCAGGTTCCGGAGGAGGAGATGGAGTAGAGGAAGGAGCCCTGTTAAGAGGCTGTCCGACAGGAGAGTGACATCCAGAAGAGGAAGAGGGTTGGGATTGCTCTCTGTCATTGGAATAGTCGGTAGGGTCAGATGGTCTGGGAGAGGCGACTCGGAAGAATCCTCACTCTGCAGCAACAGGATTAGCAAGGGAGTTTACAACGTCTTCATAGTAAAAAGGGGGGAGTGTGAGAACCACCGAGATAAACCCTGCTCCATTGAGGAGGTCAAAAGCACTAGCGCATAACTCCTCTACATCTTGGAGCACTGCAGCTGCGAGTGTAAGATCATATCGATCTTGATAGAGTAGCCTCTGAAGGTAGAAGCGAAGGGAGGATAGGGTGAGATAAACACATACTAGCTGGGCATGGATATTGACATATGATGGGTAGGTAGGGAGGTTCACAGTTACAGTGGGGTTGTCTAGGAGAGAGGTGAAGAGGATTCATCTTTGTAAAGGGGTAAGGGAAAGGAGGAGGGAGCAAAAGAAGTTTGGTTGAGACATGAGGGAAGCTTAGGTATGGAGAAGGAAGGCTAGGGAGAAAAAGAAGGAAAGGAAAGGGGGGTTTTTATATACATGAGAGAGAGGAAAAGGGAATCAGTGTCTATTCATTGGCTAAAGCCACCGTGATTGTGGCGTCAATTTCTACTTGATCTGGGGGGGGAGGATAAAAGGCCCTGGGGAATTGCGTGAGGGCTGGATTTGGATGGACATAAGGGAGTCCAGGCCATGCTGGGAAGGCAGGGTCTGGGCCGGGGGGAGCTCCATCAGGGAGGATAGCTCCGACAGGTTCGAGAGAAGGTGCTGTTTCAGTGGAAGGATCCCAGGGGGCAGGGTCTGTGTTTCATCCATCAACGGGTGGATCCCAGGTGGGGAGTTCTTTTTCTTCATTGTTTTCCTCAGTGGCGGGGGGTTCCCAGATGTCAGGAGTGGGTGGTGGGGCGTCGGGGGCAAAGCAGGTAGTGTGGGAATCATCCCAGATGATACGCAGGTAGATGTGACTGAAGCATATTTTGAAGAAGAATTTTCGTTGGTAGAGGAAGGCAAGAAGGGGGAGAAAGGTGAGGAGAATAAGGGTGGTGGTGATGGTATTCATGGTGATAGAACTATTTTTGTCTGGGGGGAAAGGCTTTGGGGTGATGAAGTTGGTAGGCTCGGAAGAGTGGTCGGGCATTTTTAAGGTTTCCCTCAGGCTCCCAGGTATTTTTGGTGGAGGAGTAGCCTTTCCACAATATGAAATATTGCTGTCTTTCAGGCGAGCCTCTGTGGGAGAGGATGGAAGCGATTTCAAATTCTTCATCTCCATCAATAAGGTCTGAAGGGGGGTTGGTAAAGTTTTTTCCATGTTCAGCAGTCTCCCGATAGGGTGATAAGAGGGAAGCGTGAAACACATTGTGTATTTTCCAGGAGGGGGGAAGACGTAATTGATACACCACTGGGAAGATTACACGGGAGATCTCGAAGGGTCCTTCCCTTCTTGGGGCGAGTTTCTTTGATGGGTACCTGAGACAGAGATTACATCCTTCTAGCCATACCTTATCCCCTACTTTCCATGGGTGGAATTTAGAGGAGATCTGTTCCCTCATTAGGCATTGGGATTTTTTGTGGGAGACAATGGCTTCTGAGTGGGCTTCAGATAGGTTGGAGAGGCATTTTTCCAGGGCGGGTAGGAAGGTCTTTCCAATCAGGGGGTAGGAGCAGGGTTCGAATCCTAGAATTAGAAAGAATGGGGATTGTCCAGTGGATGAATGGGGAAGGGAATTGTGAGAGAATTTGGCCATGGGAAGGAGTTTGGCCCATCGTTCCGGGTGTCCTTCACAGAAAATGCAGAGGTAGGTTTCTAATTCTTGATTGACCCATTCAGTTTCTCCATTGGTCTGAGGATGATAGGCAGAGGAGAGGGCAAGGTCATATTTCAAGAGGCAGGAGAGTTCTCTGGCAAATGCAGATGCGAACTGTGGTCCTCTGTCGGATATGAGGTGATCGTGAAGTCCGTAGCGATGAAATACATGTTTGAAAAAGAGGAGGGCTACTCCTGCAGCGTCAATGGTTTTATGACAAGGGCAGAGAATTACCCCCTTTGTAAGGCCATGGTTGACCATGACCATTACGGAGTTGTAACCCAAGGAGGGGGGCAAATTGGTGATAAGGTCAATGGAGAGCTGCTGGAAGGGGTGGGATGCACCAGGAAGGGGGGTGAGGGGGGAAACAGTAGGGTGGGTGTTTACTTTGTTAGCTTGACAAGTGGCGCATCCTATGACAAAGTTGCGAACAAAGGTATTGAGGCTGGGCCACCAGAAATTGTGCTGTAACAGATTCTGGGTGCAGAAGATGCCACCATGCCTACAGGTGGCACTTTTGTGGACGGACTTCACAATGTCAGTATGGTGAGACAGTGGAACAAAGAGCCTTCCCCAGAAGAAGAGTTTTGAGTTCTCAAATGACCAGTTGTGGATGGCGGCGTGTGGGAAGAGGGATTTCCCATCATTTAACGCATTGAGCATGGTCATGACAAGGGGGTTGGACGGGGAGGATTGTGCTATTTTCTCCAAGATAGCGGTATCAATGGTGTTAATGAACAGGGAGGGAGGAAGAAGGGTGACTTCTTGGTTGTCGTTGGAAGTATCTATCTGATCCCATCAGGAAAGGGCGTCAGTGGGACCCATTTGTGATCCAGGGGTAGTCTGGTAGGAGATGTCGAAATCTTGGAGGAATAACATCCATCGGGCTTGTCATCAGGATAGCTTATGGGGTTGCTTGAAGTAGGACAGGTTTTTGTGGTCAGTGATGACAGAGATGGGGAAAGAAGTTCCTTGGAGGTAATGTTGCCATTCTTCTAGGGCATGGATCACAGCAAGGAGTTCTCTTTCATAGATGTCATAGTTTCATTCAGCGGCAGATAGAGTTTTTGAGAGGAAGGCACAGGGATGAAGATCCCCATTTCCATCTTTCTGCATAAGAACTGCGCCGGTGGTGGTCAGGGAAGCATCAGTCATGACAAAGAACAGTTTGAGGGTATTGGGCATGAGAAGTATAGGGCAGTGAGTAAACACTTCTTTAATGGTGATGAAGGCATTTTTCTGGGCAGTTCCCCACTTCCACTTGGCATTTTTCTTGGTGAGATCGTGGAGAGGTCAAGCTATGCTTGAGAAGTCTGGAATAAATCTGCAATAGAAGTTACAGAATCCTATGAAGGATCACACCCCTTTTACTGAGGTGGAGGGTTTCCATTCGTTAATAGCCTTTAGCTTGGTGGGATCCATCTTCACCTGTCCTTCCTGTACAATCATCCCAAGATACTCTACTTCATTAACATCAAAGAAGCATTTCTCCAGCTTTAGAAAGAGTTTGTGCTCTCTGAGCTGTTGGAGGACTTTCCGAGTTCGTTCCTCATGTAGGGTTTTGTTGTCAGAGTGGATGAGGATGTCATCCATATAGATGACGAGCCATCCTTCCACTATCATGTCAGCAAAGGTATGGTCCATTAGGGCCTGGAAGGTGGAAGGGGAATTACATAGCCCAAAGAACATTACAGTTGGTTCAAAGAGGCCAAAGGGAGTAATGAACACTGCCTTCTAACGATCTTTGGGTTGTATGAGGACATTGTTATATCCCCATCTAATGTCCATCTTGGTGAAGATTTTCGATCCCTTGAGCTTGTCCATCAGGTCTGAGATCAGGGGGAGCAGGTAAGCATTCTTGACAGTGAAGGAATTGATGTATCTGTAATCCTGGCAAGGGCGTAGTGAGCCGTCCTTCTTAGGTACGAAGAAGAAGGGAGTAGCTTGTGGGGACTTTGATGGGGTGATCTTCCCCAAGGTGAGGTGTTTGTCTATGAAAGCTCTACAAGCTTCAGTTTCCTTAGGATTTAGGGGGTAGGCTTTTGCTACTTTCGGAAAGAAATCTTTATTGAGCTCAATGGCGTGATCGAAGGCTCGAGAAGGAGGAAGCTCATCTATAGTTTTCTTTTCAAAGACATCGCTGAAAGAGGAGTGTGGAATGGGTAATTCGCTTTTCTTCCTTTCTTCTTTTTGCACAAGTTCCACGGCAATGGTGGTTTTGTGAATGAAATGGGAGGTGTGCTTTTCCCAGAATCGCGATGTCTTGTGATTTGGGTCGAGATCTAGGTAGCGTGCAAGGTATCATTGGGAGGTCGATTGGGGTGAGTCATGACATGGTTTGGTAAGGTGATCTGGAATGTGTACTTTTCCAGTCGTCCAGTCTATGGTGGGGTTAACCTCCCTTAACCAAGGTACATAATTCTAGAATCATGTTTTCTTTTCTGCAGTTCAGAATGTAGGAGTCTTGTTTTCGTTTTACTATGGCTATACAGATAAAAAGGGTAACTTTATGATGGATGACTCCCCCTTGGTTGCTCATTCCATCTACATTTTGTGCTGGAAGGAGTTTGAGAAGGCGAGTTTGAGGGTAATGTCTTTTTAGGATGAGGTCTCAATTGATGAAACATCCTGTGGCTCTGCTGTTGATGAGGGCAAAAGTGTTGATGATTTGTGCTCCTTCCCTTGGAAAAATAGAAATGGGGATTTGGATTTCTGGGGCTTTACAGTCTGATACTATTACAGGAGCAATAACTTGTGGAGGAGAAGACATTGTTACTTCCCTCCCTTTCAAAAATCCTCGACTTCCCCTATCTTGGTGGATGCCATGGTTTCTTCCTCTCTCAGAGTTTCTTTCTCTTCCTCAAAACAGGTTTTGAGAACTTTAAGAATGTCCTCTTTGGAAACTTTTCTATCATCTAGTTCCTTCATGTAGGAGTCGATAGGGGAAGTTCTTGCCACTCTAATCTGAGTGGTAGGTTTGGTGGGAGGAGTGGCAGAGGTGGGCGACTTGTTGGAGCGAGAAGGATGGTTGGTGGTCCTGCAACCTACTTTGTGGCAGATAAAGCAATGATTTTCCCTCATGTGTCTTGCCCTTTCTATGGGGGAGAGTCTGACAGCATCGACGTCCATAGCATTAGAGTCTCTGTGGGAGGAAGAGGGATGGGAGAATGGAAGGAAAGTCCTTTTATCTTGGAGGTCAGAGATACAGCGGAAGTTGGCATGGAACTGAGTGGCTTTGGCAATCCAGTCCCTTAAAGTGGAAGGGACAGTCTCCATAAAGAGGACTCGCTCAGAAAGTTTGGAGTCCAAACCTCAGATAAACCATTTGATGAGTGTGTTCTTGTCTTTAAAGCCTGACTTGGCCACTAAGAGTTGAAATTCTGAGACATACTTCTCAAATCCATCTTTCTTGTCTTGGTAGTTTTGTCTGAGGTTTCCCAGCTCGACTCTTGCTTTAGCAGCTACATTGTAGGGGAAAAAGGTTTTCCTAAAGTCCTCTACCATCTTGGCAAAGGTTTTGTTATCTTCTTTGATTCCTTCGTCCGAGAGTTTTAGGTACCATCCTTCGGAGAAGTCTCTTCCTCGTCCTTTGCTCATCTTACTCAGGGAGACGAGGAGTTTAGCATTGTCACTATAGAGGGTTTCATTCATCTTCAAATAGGCTGCCATGGCCAAGATCCATCTGGATGCATCATTCAGGTTCCCGGAGAAGTCGTTAGGAAGACCAGCCTTTAACTCGGTCTTCCTAGCTGGGGTGTCTGCCATTTCTATGTCTATGGATGTAGGAGAGTTTGCTCAAGGGGTGTCAAAGTTGTCAAGGGGTTCGTCTCTGGGTGGCTCAATCCCAAGAAATTCTTCTGGTTCAGGCGAATCTTCTGCCAATTCTGGAAATGTTGGGCAAGGTTTCGTGCTTCTGCTAGATAGCAAAGGCATAAGGACGAGCTAGTTCTTTTGTTACGCTGGAGCATAGCTTCTAGCTATAGCGACCACTTATAGAAGTAGGTCAAAGTCTCGTAGAGCGAATAAAGGTCTCAGCTCTTCAAGATCGCAATCTTCAAGGCTGCAAGACTAGAAACTACACTTGGATTGCATAGAACTAGCTGAGGAATAGTAGTACAAGGGCAGTGTATTTATAGGGTTAGCTGTGGAGCACGGACCAAGCAGTGTGCCACAGCAAACTACTGGAAGGGGAAACAAAGGGAGTTCACAGAGGGGAAAACCCTTGAAAGGAAAGAGGCTGTCCATTTGAAAAGGTTGCAAAGGGGAAATCAGTACTCAAGAACCAGGCTATCAAAAAGATTGTAGATGAAGTCTAGGTTGAGACACATGAGGGAGAAACAGAAAGGAGAACAATTCTCATCAACGCCATACAGAAAGTTTGTAACATTGCCCTCTACAGAATGCCACCATTGCCATCGCTTGGGTCACTATCACTTCGAATGTCCTGAATACCACTGCCCACACTGCAACATCCTGGCCCTGGGCCATCCTGCCCAATCTTGTCTTGTACAGAGATGCGACTATTGTCACAACTGGGGTCATACTAATAGATTCTGCCCCCATCGCAACTGCGGAGTTTGTGATTTGCCTGGTCACCTCATCCATGACTGTCCACATGAATATCTATCTGCCTCTCAGTCATTGGCAATCTATGGAGGACCTTCACTTCCAGGAGTCTGAGTTTTGGAGGATAGGAGGCCTGATTCTTGAGCCAGGGGTTCAATTGTTCGATGGGGGTAATGTTACAAATTTCCTTCATTCTTCCTGTCTCCTACTCTTTCTAGTACGTGGTACTTGCACAACTTGGAGAGGCACCCCTAGTCGACCCTATGCTGCCTACCTTTTACTTACAAACACTGCCTCTCCATATTTCTTTTGTCATTTCCATTAACCTTATCATTGGACTTACACCTCCTTCACCGTTTCTCTCACAATGGCTAGTCTTTCCCGCTTTCCATATGCTTCTATAACCTTCTTTTCCATTTACATCTTCCTTATCTCTTGGTCCGTGCACGCTGGTCTCCATTATATAAGTTGTATGCATGTCACTTGTATTCCTCATTCTTGATCTACACAATATAAATGTTATCTTAAACCACCTCAAATCTTGTATCCTAAGTTGATCCTCACTCGACTTCACTTGTCCTTGAACTCCTTATCCCTGTAGGCTAGCGGACATCAGTCTCTTCATGAGTATCACCCAACTAGTGCTACTTCTTAGGAGTATCTCCATTGTTGTACGCTTTACGTAACACCATCTCCTTTGTAGAGACATATCAGACCACCACTTCTCCTTTTCCAACTAAGTCATCCCGGACAAAGTGATACTTCCATTGGATGTGCTTGGTCCGAGCTCAGAACTGTGGATCACAGCATAGAATGATGGCTGCTTGGTTATCACAGAATAGCTCAGTAGGAGCCTTTTGTGTGTGTCCAATCTTATCAAAAAAGGTTCAAAGCCAGGCCAAGTGCTGTCCAGCATTGCTAAGTCCAATGTACTCTGATTCCATGGTGGAGAGGGCAACCATGCTTTGTAGCTTGCTGGACCAGGAAATGGCTCCACAGTTGCTAATGAAAACAAAACCAGATGTAGAGTGGGAATTGTCTGGGTCTTGAGACCAACCAGCATCAAAGTATCCATGGAAGTCCATGTCTGTGGAGAGCTCTGTTCCATTGAATTGAAGCTCCATACCCTTAGTGGCTTGGATGTACCAGAGTATGTGTTTTGCAGCTTCCCAGTGTATGGACTTGGGTTTTGCACTGAAGCGACTGAGTGCACCTACTGCATATGCAATGTCTGGACATGTTCCAAACATGAGGTACATCAGTGACCCTATGACTATAAGGTATGAAACCTGCTTTCCATCAATGACCATCTCTAGAATGGTGCAGTCATTTGTTGGGTTGGTTGCAGAGAGTTGGAGATTGTGTGCCATAGGAGTCCATACCAGTTTGCAAGTGGACATGCCAGTCCTCTCTAGAATAGTGCAACAATACTGTGATTGGCACAAGGAGATGGTCTGGAGTTTCCAATTCCGCTTGATTTCAATTCCAAGGATGTACTTGGCCTTTCCAAAATCATGCATTTTGAAAGCAGCAGAAAGTTTTGCCTTGATGGAGTCCATGAACTTTCAAGTGGTAGCTGCCAGGAATAGATCATCAATATATACAACTAGAAAACAAACTTGGCCATCTTTTCGGAACACATAGAGTGTTACGATTCGTCCAGGACTACTCTTTTCTTTCCTAATTGTCATTAGCTATACGCTGTATTCCTATGAGTCGCTCGTTCGACTCCCGCCTCGTACGCTTCTCTTTCACCTCGTCTCATGTGACCTTATCCAGTCGGCAACTGCCGTTTCTATCACGTGACTCCGCAGTCCGCAGTCATGACACCATCGACTGCGCATTTCATTTCCAATCTTCTATTTGTAATTCTAATGACGCGTCGCCTTCTCATTGGCTACACTTATCGTACGACACGTCACCCTTTTCCACTTACCATACTTAGTTCGCCTTTCTCATGGTCCGTGCGCGGACTCCCTACGTATAAATACCTGCGCTTTCGCAGTAGAGATTCCTAGCTTAGACCTCCCTTGTCTTACCTAGCAATCTCTGCAATTGACAAGGTCCTTGTACTTTCGTTCCTTTGTCCCTTGTCTCCCCTCGCCCGCTACGCGTTTGTCCTTACGACCGTAGATCCCTTGAACCTGAGGACGGTTGGTATTGCCTTAGCGCATCCGTACTCCGTGCCTACGTCATCACTTCGTGCCCGATCACTGGATGACTTACTTCGCCACTTGGTCACATCACGTGCCAGTGGAATCCCCTGTGCCACGTGATCGCTTACGCGTCCGTGGAATACACTTGAACCCTCGCCCCTTAGGACCTCCCTACGCCCTCAAGGGCTACGTCCGATCCTACCCAGGTCGAGCGTAACAAAAGGTCTAAGCTCTCCCTGACTGGCTACTCCTACGTAAGCCGCCACCATTTCTCACCGACTTCCCCCCGATCCCCATTGGCGACCTCGTCGCCCCGCACCTCCGCCTGATTCCACCTCTGAGGATACCACCGAGGAGGACGACCACCCCTTTGACCTTTTCGCCTCCGACCTCACCCTACCCTCATGGGAAGAAACGCTCGAAGATACTCAACTCTCCCATCAGCTCTCCCACTCGCTCTCCATCCCTCACGTGCCCACTCCTCCGTCCCCTACTCCTATACAGCGTTCTCCTCTTTTTCAACTCCCGTCCCCACATCTCCCACTGCCGAAACCTGCTATGTCTTCAAAACCCGTCGAACTTCGCCTCAGAGCGCCCAAAGCCTTCGATGGATCCTATGATCGAGCCGTTGAATGGCTCAACACCGTAGAAACCTACCTCTTGGTCAATGTCGATGTATACAACACCGACGCCAAGAAGGTCGCCTTCGCCCTCTCGCATATGACGGAGGGATCCGCACGCACATGGGCTGGAACATTCCGCCAAACCGCCTTGACCCAGACCCCGGCTAACCTCGGGACCTTTCCAGATTTCAAAACGGCCTTCAAAAAGGTGTTTGAACACCATGACACTATCGGCAACGTTGTTGCCTGGCTCTTTACCACCCGCGTCGTCCCTAAAAAGGACGAACCCCGTGCCACCACCCTGATGAACTACATATCCAAGTTCAAAAACAAGGTCGCCCTCGCCCAGATCAAGGATGAAAACGTCCTGATCCGTTACTTCGCCTCTGGCATTCCCCCCGCGCTCATGACCAAGATCATGGGAATGGACACCGT